>LJPK01000958.1:3530-14780 GCA_001430945.1 Amauroascus niger
CGCCGCTGGCTCCTGAGGTGGCTTCGGCCACGAAGGTATCGGCACCCTTCAGGTGGGCCTTCAGGGTCACCGACCCAGCGCTCACGGCGCCCGTGCCACCGATGTACGCTTCAGTGGTGAGCACACCCACGCTCACCCCGACGGCGATGCCGAGGTTGGTGTCGTCCTCGCTCTCGATCTTCGAGCTGCCGTCGGCCTTGGCACTGACGGAGGCCACCGAGTCTGAACTGACCGTCAGGGCGCCGGTGGTCGTCACGGTCCCGGTGGACGCCACGAACGCACGCGTGTGGCTCTCGAGGCCAGCACCTGCCAGTGCCGCGGCGAACTTGACCTCGCCGTCGCTCGTCTTGGCGGCGTCCTTGGTGTCGCCGTCCTGGTTCGGGTCGGCCAGCGCGCTCTCCGTCTTGCTCGACTTGGTCAGGCTGTGGGCCGTGCCCGTGCCCGTGCCCGTGAGGTTGAGGAGGCCGGCGCTCCCGCCGTCTGGGTCGAGGGCGTGTTCCTTGGTGTCGAAGAACTTGGCCTTGTTGCCCGACATGCGGACGAAATAGGCATTGCCATCCTGGAGGCCGGCGACATCGGTGCCGCCGTCCCCATGGCTATAGACGACGCGATCGCCGGTCTTCAGGCCATGGCCGGCGCCGAGGTCGATGGAGTCGGCGGCGGCATCGACGACACCCGTGTCGCTGCCGTTGATCGCGATCGGTGCGTTGTTCTGCTTCAGGAGGGTGTGGGCGGCGCCGGCCCCCTGGGACGCGAGGTCGCGCAGCCCGTCGGAGCCGCCGGCCTCCGCCTGCGCCTTGGTGTCGTAGAACTTGGCCTCGTTGCCCGTCATGTTGACGAAATAGGCCTTGCCATCCTGGATGCCGGCGACATCGGTGCCGCCGTCCCCATGGCTGTAGACGACGCGATCGCCGGTCTTGAGGCCGTGGCCGACGCCGAGATCGATGGAATCGCCGGCCGGGTCGACGATGCCCGATGCGCTCGGGTCGAAGGTGACGGGCTCGGCTTCCCCGCTGGCGCCGCCTTCCGTGGCCTTGGATTGGACTTCGAGCACAAAGTCCGCGTTGGAGGCCACCGTGGTGAAGCCGTCGGCCATCACCGTGACGTCACCGGCGATCGACGCCTCGGTGTCTGCGATGATCAGGCCGAAGCCGAGGGTCGCACCTGCTCCGCCGGCAGAGCCGTCGGCGATCGCCTTGAGGTCGGCGGAGTTGCCCGCAGTGACGATCAGTTCCGCAGCCGAGTCCAGCACGGCGGATTCGTACACCTTGGCATACGCCTTGGTGAAGATCGTGGTGCTCGCCACGGCAGCATCGGTATCCCCGTCGTCGCCCGGGTTGCTCGCGAGCACGTTGTAGGCCAGCACGGCCGAGCTCGCGCCGATGCTGATGCCGCCCGTTGTCGTAGTGATCGACGTGGAGCCGCCGACGTTGACCCGCGCGTTGGAGATGGAATTGAGGACGCCGATCTGGAACCCACCGAGCTCGAAGCCGGCCACGTCCAGGATCTGCGTGGACACGGCGGTGAGGTAGATCTCCCCGGCGCTGATCGCGCCGCCCACGACGTCGATCGCCGCGCCCGAGTTCGCCCACACCAGGTCCACCAGGGCCGAATACTGCGCGCGGTCCGTGGCCCGCACGTCGATCGACATGTCCTGGTCGACGATGATGTTGCCGGTGCCCTCGACCCGCACCGACTCCGTGCTGTCGATGTCGAGCGCGGCTAGGGTGTACGGCGTGGCGTCGTCCGAGCGCAGGATGAGCAGGTCGCTCACCGAGGTCAGGTCGTTCGGCAGGATCTCGTCCGCGCCGTTGAACGTGATGTGCAGCGACGGGCGCTGCGCATGGTCGAACGTTCCGCTGAAGCCGAGGTCGACGGTCAGGATGTCCTCGCCCTGGCCGCCGAGCCCGACGGTGAGGAACGTGAACGGCTTGATGTCGACGGCCAGCACCGTGTCGGTGCCGATCGCGTACTCGGCGAGGACCGCGCCGCCGTCGTCGTTGTCGATCAGCTGCAGCCAGTCGGTCGTGTCTTCCTTCTCGACGAATCGCAGCGTGAGGTTTGATCCGAACGCCGGCAGCTCGTACTCGATGTCCGCCGTCGGTGTGAATTCCGAGAAGACCGTGGCGTGCGAGCCGCGTTCGTTCTTCGCGATCACCACATCGTTCGGGTCGTCCGAGGGAGCATCGCCGAGGTCCGGGAACTGCAGGCCGTTGTTGGTCCAGTCTTCGAAGAGGGACCGGAAGCCGTCGCGTAGCCGCTCGCTTTCCCACAGCGGGTTGTTGCCGGGGCTGGTGGGATAGACGAGGTCGGTCCAGGAAGCGGCGTTGTCGCTGTAGCCGTTGTTGGCGAGCGGCTCGAGGGTCTCGAGGTTGCGGTCGTTCTGGATGCGGAAGGCGCCGGAAGGATCCGCATCGGGGACCACCAGGATCGGGCCGGCGATGACGTTGTCGAAGTTGTCTGCGGAGCCATTGGTCAGCTCGATCTTCAGCTTGCCGTTGGTCACCGTGTAGGTCCCAAGCCGCGCGAAGCCGAGTCCCTCGTGCTCGAACTCGTTGGCGAAGATGCGCTGGTTCTTGACCACCGTCTCTTCCAGATCCTCGCCGTCGAAGATCCTGTATTGCGCCTCCTCGGCCGGCAGGATCTTCTTGTTCGGGTATCCCGCGTTCTCCTGGTCCGGCACGTCTTGCGTGACGTTGGCGGCCCAGGTGGCGTAGATGGTGTAGGTGCCGTTCGCGAGGCCGGTTTCCTCGTACACCGCCGGGTGGGCCGGGTTGTTGGCGATGTTCACCCGGAATAGCGAGGAATTGACCGTGTAGCTGTCGGTGCGCCAGACATTGTCGGCGTCGATCGTGTCCATCCAGGGCGCGTCGCCTGCGACCCCGGGCAGCGTGCTGGTCAGCATGTTGCCGCCGTGCGCGCCGTGCATGTTGAGCTTGGTGAAGTCGTAGCTGGTGTCTTCCGCGCCAGGGGCCGGCGCGACGTTGTCCAGCAGCGAGTACAGCCTGCTCAGTTCGCCGCTCCCGACGCTTTCGCCGTCCGGCGGCGTCTCCATCAGGTACATCAGCTTCGTCAGGTCCGCCGCGTGCCGGTAGGCGAGGAATTCATCCTTGTCGAAGGACGCCCCGTCGAGGAGGACACCGTCCGGATTCCCGTCCGGATCCGTGTCCTGGTCGGGGCCGTCTTCATCGCCGTGCTCGGGGCCCGGGTAGAAGTGGACGCCAATGAGGCCTCCGACCGTCACGGTGCCGGCCGGCGCGGGCTCATGGTGCGGGTCGGTCAGCCCCAGGTAGGCATCGAGCTTTTCGTGGTCGCCCGGCTTGAACACCGGGATGATGACGCCCGTGCCCGGCAGCCCTGCTCCCACCTCGATGTGCGAGAGATCCATCTTGGAGGGCAGGTCCCTCAGGAACTCGAACACCTCGTAGTCGACGCCGTAGCGCTGCCGGAACTGGTCCTTCAGGAATTCCTTGACGTGTTCCTTGATGTCCTCGATCTCCGCCTTGATCGGCAGGATCGCATCCTCGATCGGCTGCAGGATCGGTTTGATGAAGTCGTCGATCGCCTGCCCCACGTCGCTCAGGGCCTGGCGCACTTCGCCCGTGAAGTCGGGCAGGCCCAGCATCGGCAGCAGGTACCTGTCGACGTAGCCGTCGGCGGTGTCCTCGTCGTTGTTCGGGTCGTCGAGCTCCTTCAGGAAGACGTCGATCACACCCACGCTGTCTTCCGCGTTCTTGCGCAGGAGGAAGTTGCCGGCTTCGTTTTCGGGCGTGGCCGGGTTGTCGACGGGGGTCGCCAGTGCGGCATCGGTCAGCGACGGCTCTTCTTCGTCCGCCACCGAGTTCTGCAGGTCGCGCTTGCTCTGCGGATCCCACATCGCCTTGGTGAAGGCCAGGCCGACCTCGGCCCAGTTCTGGATGCCGGCGTCGATGTCCTCGATCCAGTTGTAGAAGTAGGCGCCCGCCAGCTGCTCGATCGTCGGCTCTGTCACCAGCGGGTCGCCCGCCTTGGCGGCGGCCCATTGCAGCAGCAGCAGCCCGAAGTCCTGCCGCGGGCCGCTCTCGATGGCCTTCATCTCCAGGAAGTCGCGCAGCTTGTAGATCGTGTCGACCACCTTGCCGCGGCTGCCCAGCACGATCATCTGCTCGTTGCCGTTGCCAACCTCATAGCCGCTGTTGAGATCCTGGTGGACGGTGAGCGTCTTGCCGTCCTCGGAGACGGACTTGACGAGGTAGTAGTCCTGGTAGTTGTGCAGACCGTAGACGGTGAAGCGCTGCCCTTCGACGAAACCGTCGGCCTTGAAGCTGCCGGTCGCGCGGGTGAACGTGTTGTCGGCATCGTTGACCGTGATGGTCGTCGCCCCGGTCTTGGGCACGAACACGCGGACCTTCTCCGATCCCTTCGCCACATCGACGTTGGCCAGGGTGGCATCGAGCGTCAGCACCTCGTCCGTCACCGCCTTGACGATGAATGTGCCGTTGTTTGCCGCGTCGGCGAAACCGCTGAGCGTGACCTTGTGGCCGACCTTGAATCCGTCGCCCTCGCCGAACAACTCGGTCGATGCGGTCCATTTGCCTTCGCTGCGCACCAGTTGGTTGCCGTTCTGGACCTTCAGCGTGCCGGTTTCCCACTCCATTTCAACGATCGCCGTGGGATCCTCGGCGAACGGACGCAGCAGCGCCTCGTAGATGAACCGCGTCGGCGCTGCGTACTCGATGCCCGGGGTGGCGAGGCTGCTGTAGTCGCCGGCGACGGTATAGGTGTCCCCGGGGGGAGCAACGACCTGCGTGACGTCGGGATTCGTGTCCACACCGGCCAGCGCGTCGGCGATGTACGCCTCCGTCATGATGTGGCGCAGCATGTTGCCGAGATCGCGCTGGTCGGTGCCGATCGACTCGCCGGCCGCGAAGAAGCCCGGGGCCACGCCTTCGGCGAACTCGTTGACCAGCGTGTGCGCGAAGTGGTCTCCTGACGAGTGCGTGAGCAGGCCGTATGACCACGCCAGGATCTGGCCCTTCTCGTCTTCCGTGTACCACGGGCTGTCCTGCGCCGCCCAGGCCATGTCGAGCACGCGCGTGAGCCACGTGGCATGCTCGATCGGGTGGATGGCGAATTGCCCCATCACCACGTCCGGGAAGCCGTCGCCGCCGACCGAACCCGCGTTGTAGTACGGCATCCAGTTCTCGAATGCCGCGACCAGCTTGGGATGCACGACGAACTCGTGGTCGACACCGGCGATGGTGATCGTCACCTTGCCGTCGTCGACCACGTCCTCAACCGCATCCTTGCCGATCTCGACGTGGATCTTCGGATCGAAGGCCAACGCGTCGAGCGGCCCGTGGCCTGCCTCGTGCTCGTGCTGTTGGCCCAGCAGGTGCCCGGCCTCGTGGGACACCACCTCGATGAGCAGCTCCAGGTAGCGGTCAGCCGACACATCGTCGGCTGCGAAGCTCTCGGCGAAGACGAACGCGATGTCCCCCGCATCCCGGTTGCCGATGTCGATCTTCTCGGCCAGGCCGTAGTAGCTGCCCCATGGGGATGCCCACGCACCGTCGCCGCCGACGTAGATCGTCGAATACACGTCTTCGGTGGAAGGATCGGTCGTGAACAGCGCCCCCCACCCGGCGAACATGTCGTTCAGGCTGTCGAGCAGGCTCGCCAGGATGGCGCTTTCCTGGCCGGCCAGGGACGATGGCGCGACGTACGCGGAGACGTCGATGTCCTCGACCTGCACGGGCCCGTGGTAGTCGACATCGTCGGCGCCGTCGAAGTCCAGGAAGAAGAGTTGCTTCGGAGCGTCTGTCCCCTGCTCGCTTCCTGGAACGCTGGCGCCGCCGGTCAGCGCCGCAGCAGGCGAGACCTGGGTGCTGGTGGCATCGGCCAGGAAGCTTTCGACGGGGCCGCCGCTGCTCTCGGCATCGGCACTCATCAGGATGCTGGGCCCCGTGAGGACGGGACCCGCATCGACCGTGATCGTCGACTCGGAAGACGATCCGAGGTCGCCGCTGAAGCTCGCCTGCACGCCCGATGCCGGATCGACGTAGGTGCCGTACGTGATATCCGCCGACAGCAGGAGCCGCGGCTCCAATGCTTCCATTGAGAACTGTTGTCGACGCGGCTTTCGGTGCGCCCGGCCCGGCAGTGCTGGTGCGCGGGCCTTGAAAGCCTCGCTGATGTACCGAGCCACCGACGACTGGGCAAAGGTTTTGCCCAGTGAGCGAAGAGCTGCTTTCATGACCGCCTCCAGGACAGCCATCGGGCTGCCCTCCAAGAACTGCGTGACATGGGTCCGGCGCGGAGCGCGCGCAGGAGTGTTTCGAGTCGTATTTACCGTGACCGAACGTCGGTTATAGGGGGCGCCTCAGCCGCTGTCTACCGCATCCCTGTGGCCCGGAAGTTGTCAGCAGATGTTTCTCAGCCGTGGGAGACGGCCATGGGAGCCGCTCTTCACGATGGGCGCCAATCCCACCGTCTCCTGGAGTTGGGCCGCTCCGGGAAAGCACGGGGGACCAAAAGAACTAATCAGAAATGACAACGGCACCTGAAAAGGTGCCGTTGGAGGTATTTGGTGGGTGATGCAGGGTTTGAACCTGCGACCCCTGCCGTGTGAAGGCAGTGCTCTACCGCTGAGCTAATCACCCGCTGCCGGCAGGCGGGCGCCTGCGGCTGGAAAGCCTTCGATTATGTCACAGCGTTCGCGCCCGGCTCCTTCGTGCGGATGCGCCAGAGCGTCTTGCCGCCGCTGGCCTTGTCCAACTGCGCC
Organism: Amauroascus niger; assembly: GCA_001430945.1. Taxonomy (NCBI): domain Eukaryota; kingdom Fungi; phylum Ascomycota; class Eurotiomycetes; order Onygenales; family Onygenaceae; genus Amauroascus; species Amauroascus niger. The sequence goes on from LJPK01000958.1 coordinate 10,294, forward strand.
AGCACTTCTTCGTGCGCCGCGGCCTCCTGGTCGCTGGCCAGCAGCACGGGCAGCGTGAACTGGCGCAGGTCAACGCGAGTCTGGATGCCGGCCATGGCATCCGCCGGCGTGGCGTCGATCAGCAGGGCCTCCTGGCCGCGCGTCATGTTGATGTAGACGTCGGCCAGCAGCTCGGCGTCCAGCAGCGCGCCATGCAGCGTGCGGCCGGAGTTGTCCACGCCGAGGCGATCGCACAGCGCGTCGAGGCTGTTGCGCTTGCCGGGATACAGCTCCTTGGCCATCGCCAGCGTGTCGCGGACGCTGCCCACGTGGCGCGTGAAGGGCGTGCGGCCGACCAGCTCCAGTTCCTTGTTCAGGAAGCTGACGTCGAACGCGGCGTTGTGGATGATGATCTCGGCGCCCTGCACGTACTCCAGCAGTTCGTCGGCGATGGCCGCGAATTTCGGCTTGTCCCGCAGGAACTCGTTGCTGATCCCGTGGACCTTGAGCGCGTCCTCGTGGCTGTCACGCTCGGGATTGAGGTACCAGTGCTTGTTGTGGCCGGTCAGCTTACGGCCGACCAGTTCCACGCAGCCGATCTCGATGATGCGGTCGCCCGCCTCGGCCGACAGGCCCGTGGTTTCCGTGTCGAGGACGATCTGGCGCATCGGCGCGATTATCCTCGTCCATATCGCGTTCACGGAGGCTGGCATGTTCGATCTGCACGGAAAGGTGGCATTGGTCACGGGCGGCAATGGCGGCATCGGCCTGGGCATGGCCAAGGGGCTGGCCACTGCCGGCGCGCACGTGGTGATCGTGGGACGCAACGAGCGCAAGTCGGCCGAGGCGCTTCAGGCGCTGCAGGCAGGCGGCGCCCAGGCTACGGCGATCGCGTGCGACGTCACGGACGAAGCGGCCGTTCGGGCCCTGTTCGACCAGGTTCAGGCGCACCACGGCCGGCTGGACATCCTGGTCAACAACGCGGGCACCACGGTGCGCAAGCCGCCCGAGCAGATGGAACTGGGCGAGTGGCGCATGGTGATGGACGTCAACCTGACGAGCGCCTTCCTTTGCTGCCGTGCCGCTCACCCCCTGATGCGACTGGCAGGCGCGGGCAAGATCATCAACATCGGTTCCATCATGTCGCTGTTCGGCGCGCCGTACGCAGGGCCGTACTGCGCCAGCAAGGGCGGCATCGTCCAGTACACCAAGTCGATCGCGCTGGCCTGGGCCAAGGATTCCATCCAGGCCAATGCGGTGCTGCCCGGCTGGATCGACACGGAATTGACGGAGGGCGCGAGGGCGCAGGTGGCCGGCCTCAATGAACGGGTGCTGGCGCGCACGCCGGCTGGCCGGTGGGGAACGCCGGACGACCTGGCCGGTATCGCGGTGTTCCTGGCCAGCGCAGCATCCAACTTCGTGACGGGTGCCGCGATCCCGGTGGATGGCGGCTACGCCAGCGCCTGAACCACCGGCGCCTGCTCGCCAAGCCTCAGTGGTTTTCCTTGGCGTGGTTGATCGAGTAGCGGGGGATCTCCACCACCAGGTCCTGCTGAGCGACGATGGCCTGGCAGGACAGCCTTGAATCCGGCTCCAGTCCCCAGGCCCGGTCCAGCAGGTCTTCCTCGTTCTCGTCCATCTCGTTGAGCGACTGGAAGCCCTTGCGCACCACAACGTGGCAGGTGGTGCAGGCGCAGCTCATGTCACAGGCGTGCTCGATCTTGATGCCGTTGTCCAGCAGCGCCTCGCAGATGGACGTGCCGGCGGGCGCCTGAAGTTCGGCGCCTTCGGGGCAGTACTCCGGGTGCGGCAGGATGCGGATGACGGCCATGCTCAGAAGGTCTCCACGTTGCGGCCGGCCAGTGCCTGGCGGATGCTTCGGTTCATGCGGCGGGCCGCAAACATCTCCGTCCCCTTGGCCAGCGCTTCGGTCGTCGCGGCAATTGCGGCCGCGTCTTCGCTGGCGCCTGCCAGAGCGCGCAGGTCTGCAGCGAGGCGGTCGATCTCGGCTCGCTCTTGCGGCTCGAGCAGCTCGGCGTCCGCATCCAACGCAGTGCGTGTGGCCAGCAGCATGCGATCCGCTTCGATCCGTGCTTCCGCCAACGCGCGGGCTTTCATGTCCTGCTGCGCGGTGCTGAAGCTTTCCTGCAGCATGCGTGCGACCTGGTCGTCACTGAGGCCGTACGACGGTTTGACGTCGATGCGGGCTTCCACGCCGCTGCCCTGCTCACGTGCACTCACGCTCAGCAGACCGTCCGCATCGACCGTGAAGGTGACCCGGATGCGGGCGGCGCCGGCCGCCATCGGCGGTATCCCCCGCAACTCGAACCGCGCCAGGCTGCGGCAATCCTGCACGAGGTCGCGCTCGCCCTGGACGACGTGCAGCGCCATCGCGGTCTGCCCGTCCTTGTACGTAGTGAAGTCCTGCGCTTTCGCAGTCGGGATCGTCTCGTTGCGCGGCACGATCCGTTCGACCAGGCCGCCCATCGTCTCGATGCCCAGGGACAACGGAATGACGTCGAGTAGCAGGAGGTCACCGGTTGGGTCGTTGCCTGCCAGCTGGTTGGCCTGGACGGCCGCGCCGATCGCGACGACTTCATCGGGGTTGAGGTTGGTCAACGGTTCGCGACCGAAGAACTCCGCCACGGCTCGGCGCACCTGCGGCATCCGGGTGGAACCACCGACCAGCACCACGCCCTGCACTTCATCGCGCGAGATCCGGGCGTCGCGCAGGGCTTTGCGAACTGCCGACAGCGTGCGCTGCGTCAGGTCGGCCGTGGCCACTTCGAACTCCTGGCGCGTGAGCCGCACGCGACCAGCGCCTCCGACGGGGACATCCACGTTCGCCTCTTCCGCGTCGCTCAGCTGCTCCTTGGCGGACCGTGCCGCCATCTTGAGCGCAGCCTTCTCCTTGGCGCTGGCTGCCTGCACGCCGGCCTTGCCAGCCAGCACGTCGGCTAGCGCGCGGTCGTAGTCGTCGCCGCCCAGCGCCGAATCGCCACCGGTGGCCATCACTTCGAACACGCCGCGCGTGAGCCTGAGGATGGAAATGTCGAAGGTGCCGCCGCCGAGGTCATAGACCGCGTAGATGCCCTCGCTGCCGTTGTCCAGGCCGTAGGCAATGGCAGCAGCGGTGGGCTCGTTGATCAGGCGCAGGACCTTCAGCCCCGCGAGCTGCGCGGCATCCTTGGTGGCCTGCCGCTGCGCATCGTCAAAGTAAGCCGGAACGGTGATCACGGCGCCGTACAGGTCGTCGTTGAAGGTGTCCTCGGCGCGGTAGCGCAGAGTGGCCAGGATTTCAGCGCTGACTTCCACCGGCGACTTGACACCGGCCCGCGTGTCCAGCGACACCATGCCCGGCTGGTCGAGGAACCGGTAGGGCAGCTTGTCGCGTCCGCCGATGTCTGCGAGGCCGCGGCCCATGAAGCGCTTGACGGAGGCGACGGTGTTCTCGGCGTCTTCAGCCTGCGCTGCGTGCGCATCGAAACCGATCTGGCGCCCGCCGCCTTCGAGGTAGCGCACCACGGAAGGCAGCAGCGTGCGGCCCTGCGCGTCCGGCAGGCATTCGGCGATGCCATTGCGCACTGCGGCGACGAGCGAGTGCGTCGTGCCCAGGTCGATGCCGACCGCAATGCGGCGCTGGTGCGGATCGGGCGCCTGGCCCGGTTCGGAAATCTGGAGGAGAGCCATGGAGGCCTTATTGTCCCAGCTGGTCGATGCGCGCTTCGACGTCATGGGCAAAGCGGTCGAGGAACATCAGCGCCCTCACCTGCTCGGCTGCCGCCTTGGGGTCGTGCTGCACATCCAGCAGGCGCTCCACGTCGGCCAGCACATCGCGGCGGGCGCTGTCGAGCCGTTCGGCGACTGCCTCGACTGCCGCCGGGCCGGACGCCTCCTCGAGCGCCTCGCGCCAATCCATCTGTTGCATCAGGAACTGCGCCGGCATGGCCGTGTTGCGCTCGGCGTCGATGGGCGCACCACGCAGTTCGCAAAGGTACGCGGCGCGCCGGAGTGGATCCTTGAGACGCTGGTAGGCCTCGTTGATCCTGACGGACCACTGCATGGCCATGCGCTGGGCCGCTGCCCCTTGCACCGTGAACCGATCTGGGTGCGCCTCCCGCTGCAATTCCTTCCAGCGCGCATCGAGGACCGACCGGTCTTGCCGGAATTGATCCGGCACGCCGAACAGGACGAAGTCGCTGTCGCTTAGGTTCACACCCGGAACGACTCGCCGCAACCGCAGCGGTCGCGTTCGTTCGGGTTGTTGAAGCGGAACCCTTCGTTCAGGCCCTCGCGCACGAAGTCCAGCTGCGTGCCCTCGATGTAGGCCAGGCTCTTCGGGTCCACCAGGACCTTGATGCCCTGGTCCTCGAAGACCAGGTCCTCGGGCGCCGCCTCGTCCACGTACTCCAGCTTGTACGCCAGGCCCGAGCAGCCGGTGGTCTTGACCCCCAGCCGGACCCCGATCCCCTTGCCGCGCTTGCCGAGATAGCGTTGGACGTGGCGGG
>LJPK01000971.1:0-16750 GCA_001430945.1 Amauroascus niger
AATTTGTGTGTAAATTCATCTGTAAAGACTGATCACTAAATCTATAATCTAAAGTAGAATGTGACATATTAAAGATGTGTGCAGCTTCAGAAATAGAGATAATTTCTTGTTTCTTTAGAGAATTTATGGCAAGTTCAAGTCTCCCCTCTATCTCTATAGAGTTTGAAGCTTTTTATTGTGAATTGATGGCATAATTGCGTGTTGAAGTGGTTGAGTTGTTAAAGTAGGAGGATTTTGAATTTGATTGCTCACTCACTTGGGGTGCTCGCTCGCTTGGGAATTACGTTAGGTGGTGGATTATGTTATCCTGCGCGGGGCGTGAGTATATGGGACGTATAAAGTTCGTTCGAACTTCCGTGCTGAATTCCCCTAATAGTGGCATTGATGTTGAAATAGTTATGGATCAAGTTTACGAGGCAATAAAATAGAACAAAAGACGGAAAATGAATTCAATATATTACCACAAGAAGCGGAAAATGAAAATGAAACCATACTATAGACAAAAATCACAGATGGACGAAGGGATATTTGAAGCGAGGACCCAACATAACCAGTCGGAGAGAGAGGAAAGGAGGCCTAGAGAAGCAAAGAGACACGGCGAGTCGGAAGGGCGGGAGTCAATGCGCTGGTTAAGCACACGGGGAAGATTTCGTGAAGGAGGGAGAAAAAGAAGCGATGCCGCATACTGCACCCCGTAGATTAATACATGCGTTTTATGCAACAAAATAAGACACGGAATGATAGATACACCATAGGCATAACTAAATCCAACGAGAAAAGGAGCACAGAAAATAAAATAAAAAACAATAAACGGTGTCAAATATTCAGATAAAGAATCAACCCTGACGAAAGAAGGGTTATATGGTCTTGATAGGTATTGAACTGAAGCATAACGGGTAAAAGGGTGATAAACAAGAAAGGGAGAAACCTCAAATGCTGACAACAAAAGAAACAAAATCAAGAAGGGAATGATATTACTAATTTTCCCCTAGAGCACCACCAACAGCTGTATAACAAGATCAATTGGAGACGCACTGGCCGTTTATATCATATTAGCCTGCGTTGGTGTTGTAGCAGCCGATGAATCCTTGTTTACTCCAGGCATGGACGCAGAAGCCACAGCTGTGGGCATGACAGGCGTTTCAGCCCGAGATTCTTCTTCATCTAATCTCCGTCGCCAACTGGCAAAGCTGTCGCTCAGGTCTTCCCCATACGTCTCTTTAACAGGCGTGCGCTCAAAATCGAACTGATTACTGAGGCGGTAATTTCGCGTTGTGCTTTCCCAATGGTTTCTAAGAGCATCGAGCTCGCTAGCGAGAGAATCCAGAGCAAGAGAACCGCGATGATCGAGGATTGAATCGTCTTGAGAAACGTTGCTGCCAGTTCTAGAGCGTCTTCGAGCGGCAATAGTGTTGCTAGAAGCATTACTTGTGGTGCGACTCAAGCCGTTTAAATGACCACCTGGGACATGGGACTGGCGGCGGTAATTGACAACGGACGATTCCACCTGATCCAGAAGCATGTTAACTTTTTTCTCAGCATCAAGAGCGCGATTCTCAAGCAAAGCATTTTCTTGTTTCAGCTGTTCTAGTTCAGCTTGGGAATTCTGGATTGTTTGCGTGACTTCTTCTTGAAATGACTCATACTCAGAGCGTGAGTTATCACGTTCTGAATTGGCCCTCAAAAGGTCGCCCTTAACTGTCGCAAGCTGGCTTTCCAATGCAGAGATGGACGCCGATGTACTTTGCTGAAGTTCAGAAATTGATTTCTGTAGATTAGCTCTTTCCGTTTCCCAGACTGTCGACGATTCCTGGGGTTGAACTGGGCTCCTTTCTGGATTCTTCAGAACATTGTCCAATTCTGCCTGCAGCTTGATTGAATGCGCCTTGTACTTATTAAGTTCATCTTTCATCTTCTTTAACATCTTTTCCGTTCCCTTGACATATTGCACAGCGGCCTGGTAGTCGTTCTCCAGCTGTTCGAGTTTCTCCTGATCGCGATCGGCTTTTTGTTCTGTGAACTCAAAAGTGGTCTTCAACTCCTCATGTGCCTTCAAGCTGGCTTGGAGTTGCTGTTCTAATTCTCGCAATCGCGTATGTTCGGGGGTTCCAAACCGGGATCCGGGAGAATCTAATAACGGCGAGCGTCTGTTATCTGACATGTTGATACCTCGTTCGCCAAGGAGGTCCTTAAGAGCCCCGTGTTGGATAGCCAGCGCACTAGTGTCTCGTTGTTGACTCTCCAAATGTGCCTTAACCTCCCTGACCTCAGAGTTCAAAGCCTGATTCTCTTTCAGTGCAACCTGTAATTGCCTCCGAAGGCTCAGGCCCTCTCGGCTAGTTTGTTCTTGGTATGCTTCCAATCCAGCAATCCGCTCTTCGGCACGCCTGAGTTTATCAGCTGCAATATTAGCAGCTTGCTGACTATTTTTAGTTAACTCGTTTGCACGGTCCACCTGTGCTTGCAGAGCCGCAACACGTTGATCATTGTGCGACCCCACGCTTTTCTCTAAATCAAAGGAAGATGCCCGTTCCAAACCGGCCAAGAACACTGCCTTGTGGCTTTCCGCTTCTCGAGCATTCGTCTCTGCAAGTTCTTCAGCTTCTTTTAATCGCCGTACGGCAGTTTCAAGTTCTGCAGTCCTTTCTTCGTGCTCTGCTCTTAGATATAATAGCTTTCTTTCAAGTCCTTCCCGATGCTCCTTCTCACTATCCAGCTGCTTCTCCATGAGTGCCGCTTTATCAACTGACGCATTTACGGCTTCTTTGAGGGAACCAAGAGTTGAATTGTAATTCTGTAGTCGCTCGTTGGACTCATCCAGCTTCTGTAACAGTTCTGCCTTGTCCAGTTCGAGGATTTGAAGCGAGGACTCCGCCTCCGAACGCAGCGCTGACTCTTCTCTTAGAGAAAACTGAAGCTGATGGAGTTCAGATCGTAGCTGCTCAAGTTCTAAAGTGTTGCTTTGATTTTCCAATTCAGCAAGTCTTCGACCCGTAACTTCATGCAGTCCCTCCGCCACTTCCTTCGCTCGTCTTTCTTCATGAAGTTCCGCTGTGAGCGATTCGACTTTGGCCTTGAGTTCGTTCTGAGATACCAAAGCCAAAGCAAGGCGCCGGCTGATCTCTATAGTTCTGTCTCCATGGCTATCAGCGGTATCACGTCCACTGGTATCTGACTGCGGTGTTCCGGCGGGGCTCCCTCCTCGCGCAACCAGTTTTGCGCGGGCGTACGCTGCTTCATTGATAGCAACATCCCTCTGATGTTCAACCTCTGCAACCCGCTTCGATGCAATCGCTGCTTGACGGTCAATATTCGCTTGAATTTTTGCCAATTCTCCTTTCATTTCAAGAAAGGCTTCGACAAATTGACGGTCGTCCTCTGCGAAGGACATGAGACTCCTCTCATCGAAAACTGCAGAATTTGGAGTGGGTACATATCCTGCTTTCTTAGCTAGTGCCAGTTCCGAGGCATACCATGCGTTTCGACTTTTCATTGCTTCAAGTTCTTTCGTAAGCGCTTCCTGATGTGGGGTCAGACGAGGTGAACGGGGTTCATCACCAAGACTTCGTGAGTTCCGGTAATGTCTTGATTCTGAACTGAGAATCGATTCATCCACGCTCTCCACGGAACTGTGCCGTTGTTGACGTAGTGACCGTTGTCTGGCCGGTACACTCACTAATGGTGCAGCTTCACCCGCCTCCATCGCGCGAGCATTCCGTGCAGGTTGTGTCGGAGTCCGTCGTCCGTTACCAGCAATAGGGCTGTGCTCTCGAACAGGCCGTACGTCGCGCATCACAGGTGACTGTCGGTCTTTTTCAGATGCCCTAATAGCTTCCACTTGGGTAGCAAGTGGTTTATCTTGTTTCATCGGTGGTTTCCCACGAGGTCCTGGGAATCCCATATACGGGCCTCGAGGATTTGGCGGCTGCCCAGTCGGAGGAGGCCCAGCAGGAGCTTGCGCAAATGAGGCTCGCGGTAACCGAGAACCAGGCCCGCCTGGTGCTGGACTTGTAACGTTTTCTCGAATTTGAGGAGGGCCCCGCCGTTGTTGATCCGGTGTTGCATTTAACGCCTCACGAGAAGTGCGACCAGATGGACCAGGCTGTCGCTCACTAGGATTTATTCTTCGGGGGTGTCTATCACCGGTAGGAGAGGTGGGACTTTGTTCATTTGGGTAACGAATTTTCCCAGTGTCCAGCACATATACCAAACCAAGTTCCTGAACATCGCGCGGTTCTGAGCTGGGCTCTCCGCCAAGAACAACAATTTGTTTGCCAATAGTAGTCATTGTGTGTCCCGACCTCGGCGATGGCCCTGGTCCCATATTATGGAACGAGTACCAGCGTCTAGTTGGAATCCGGAATGCAGCCAGGTCACCCAGGTCTAAGCCCTCGTCCGTGCGGCCTCCAAACACGTACATGACATCATTAACGATAACAGCTGCATGACCTTCTCGAGCGGCCGGGATAAATCCAACATAGTCTAATTGCGTCCAAAGATTTGTCGTCGGGTCGTAACACCAAACATCATTAAACCACTGTACCCCATTAGTTCCGCCAAACCTAGTTCCAGATTAGCGACGTTGTCCTTTCAGCAATGGCCATCATACTCACAGATAAAGCTTGTCATTGAAGGTAACTATCGTGTGATTAGTTCTTGCAGGAGGAATCTTGCCTGGGGGTGGACCGCCCTCGTGACTACTTCTCACGAGAAACTCCCATTTATTTCCCGGGTTTTGTAGTGCGTTAAGATCAAAAGATATTAAGTCATTAAAAAAGAAGCCTTCCACCTGGCCACCAAAGATATATATCTTGGAGCCAAGAATATTCAAAGAATGTCCGTATCTACCTGCAGGCCTTGGGCCTGGCGGCACAGCACGAGACCATTGGCGGGATGCTAAACGGAAAAACCAAGTTAGCGTATGGAAATGCGGGAAAATAAAAGTTGAAGAGGAGGACTTACAAGTGTTCAGAAAGTAAAGGGTATCGTCCAAGGCATCATGCTCGTTTATTTTTGTATCCCCCCCAAAAACAATAAACGCGTTTCCAACCAGTAAACTTGCGTGGCCGACTCGAGGACCCGGCCCTTCGGTGACGGGCGTGATAGGAAAACAAGATATATTTCCGCCACTAGTTTCAATCATCCAGAGATCGCCTTTTACCGTCGACCCATCCACCAATCCTCCCATCAAGTATATGTCACCGTCTTCTGATGCGACTGAGTTAACAGCAGCGCCATACCGCGGAAACGGCGTTGTCTGCAGGGTAGGCAGGTTCAGTCGGCGCTGTGACCAAGGGAAAAGGGCCGGATTAGGGCCTTGAGGTGGTTGACTCGTGTTAATCGGCATCTGCCTTGGTCCCTATAGAGTATTAGATTATAAGCTCCATGATTCCACACAATCGAACGGTGTTTTTAAGCATGATCTATAACGCAATTGATTTTGTGACTAACCTGAGATTCGGAGTCCGCTCTATCTCGTCTTTGCCGGGGAGGAGGCTGGTTGGGAGGGCCTGAAGGGCCTGGGGGCGGGCCTACCATAGGATTCATGGGGCTATTATGTCCAGAATTCGGCGGACGGGGTGGACCTTGCTTCGGATCGACATCGCGAGGAGCGCCATTGATCCCCGGCACGGGAGGAGGCGTAGGAGTCGAATTGCCCTCGGATATGGGTAGGTTTCGTGAATTTTGCGGCGCAGCGGCAGAGTTGTTATGTTTCTTCGACTTGAAAAGAAATGCCATTGTTCGATCGGCGCAAAATGCAAAAAGGGTTTCGGGAGGAGAAAGGTCGAACGGTCAGCGACGAAAAAAAGGCGAATTTCAGATCAGAACCCTAAGTGACAACCGTGAAATCGTAAAGATAATGCGATCCGCAGCAGTTGCGCCAGTCGAGCGAAGAGATTTTTGCCAGTGAAACCCGGATTACAGAGCCCACGGCACGGTGTGGGAGGTAAATTTTCTTGCCCGCTCACGACAAGATCCGAGGAGCAGAACTGAGCGAGCGACTTTTCGAGCTTCTGGATAGTTGGCTCGAAGGGGCGCCTTTGACTCCAGTCAATAGTTTTGAGGGCAGGAATCGGCTCCCGGTAATCCTTTGGGGTGAAAGGTCCCAAGTTCCACGGTTGATGGCCGTTGTTCCTGACCCAGCTGTCCGATGAACCTCGTCAGGAGAGCGATGTGGAATGGCCAGTTGGACACAGACACAAGGGTCAATGCTGGGCAGTGGGACCATCTGGCATGGCGCAAAGGATCTAGCAACACAACGGGAGGTCAGAGGCAGGGCAAGGATGGGACCAAAAAAGACGCAAGAGAAGAAACAAGTCAATTCGATAGTTACCTTTCCACAACTGGCAAACTTGGGCTTTTGGGTTGGAACTTGGGGGTGGAGGGGAGGGCGTGGGCGTGCAAGTCCTTTTCGCTTTTCCGGGGGGGGGATTGATGGGACCGGTGATGTCTGGTTCAGTTAAAGTGAACTTGTTAACTAGTCGAGTTTCTCAGTGAGCGAGTTGGTTAGTTAGGGGGGGGCCCTTTTTTTTTTCTTTCTCTTCCTGCCAAGAACGGGCCAAACCCCCTTGAACCCATCAGGGCTAGTTAGTCAAGTCAACCCCCTTTAGTGGAATGGACCTGTATATTTTCTTTTCCCGGCGTGGAGCTAGCTAGTTAGTCAATTAACGAGGCCGTTTTGGAGATTTGATTCAGATCAATTTTAACTTGTGGGACATCCGCCATCGCCATCATTGTCTGTCATTGTGATCCAGAGTTCTTCTTTTTTTACTTTGTGGTTAACTAGTTGTTAACTAACATGCAGGAAAGTAACTAAAAGATCAGCTTTTGATGGGAATGAATGTTCTTCCCGTATCTCTGTGTGTGCCCTATGAAAACTCGCTCCTCATCATGCATTGTGCCTTGTGGCATGCATTTGTGATTTATGAGACAAGCGATTTCTGATTCGCTTTCCGTTTAGTGAGCCTCCACTGCTGAAGAAGCTGACTCAGGGCAAGCAACAAAACATGCATGGCAGAAGGTCAAGATACCCAAACACGGCATTAACACCAAGGCCTTATGCGCTGGGATACTTACATTGCATCCCGCCTTGCATCCAAACCCCACAGACAGGCTTGTCTGTGCGTGTATCTTGACCTCCAGGCACAACCAATACTTGCCAATTATCCTCGTCCTTCTCTACATAGCAAGCAGTCTTGTCCAATTCAACCTGTCTTTTTTCTCCCAGGGGAAGGTAGAACATCCACACAGCATGATTGAAAAGATCCAAGATGCCTAAATTTGGTCAAAAGATAATTACAAATGCCTTGTCAATGACAGCTCTTCCCATACTTCTTCAACCTGGAATAGTTATAGGGCAAAGGAGCCAAGAATCCTGCACAGGCAGATGCCGCCGCAGCCATCCAAAACTTTGGATCGTCGAGCGCTACAACCCCACTCGTTAAGTGATAATCAACGAGATTCTGAACAGTTTCCATCCCGAGCATCGACACCATACTCATCCCCGCTGCCGTTTTTGCCGCTGTCACCCATGTCAGCTGGTCGCGCCCGAGTCTTAAGAGGATAGTTTCCAACGCCATCGACGAGCTAAGGCCTGAGATCACTGCAACACAACAGTTAGAGAAGGAAAAAAACGCCCTGCAGAGAAGGAAGAGTTTGAGGTAGCAAAAAGGAAGGTGCGTACTTGATATTCCCATAATCAACCCGACGGACATATCAGGGCAATTTGCCTGTAAGAACCACATCGCAGAAAAGTCGCCGAGGGAACAACCGATCAGACAGCGAAACGTGTTGATTCCCGCCCGCTGCCATAGATACTTTGAGCTCCAAAACCCTAAACGCATTGCCGACTCAGGAGTTTGGCTCTGTTCTTTGTTGCGAGGCTGGGTCTTGGAGCATGCGGCGCGGATATGCCCAGGGAGAACTAGCTGACGGACAGGACGGTATTTAGGAAGCCAGATCAACCGGCCAGGCGCGAAATGAAAGAAGCATGGGCTGGCGTTACGGGACAAATACGTGGCCATTGTCCCGAAAAACAGCAAAGTAGGGAATCAACAATGCCAACCTCACTCAATGGCAGCTCTTGTGCCCGTTGCGTTGTGTATGCGAGGTCGTCGACGATACTTTTGCGGATATTTGGGGCCAAGCCAAAAGTATTCCAGCCAGGGCAATTCGTGCCAGATTACGATTGTTTAGCCCACCCTTGTGTACGCTCCAAGCGAGAGTGGAGAGGGTGATCAGGAGGAAAAGAGGTCGAAAACGTTGGAAAACAGTAACGGACGCAGAGCCGACCGACAGAAAATCAAGCACGGCCTAGGGATCATAGGTAAATCAGCATTCGCATGGAATGATAACATCTAGAGTTCACTTACCGGCAGCCAACAGCAGGAGCTATGAAGGAGAGCAGGTAGAATTGTAGACAGGCTGCTGCTGAAGGCACTCGAGAGCTTCGACTCTGCCTTGTTATCGATGCTATCCTTCTTTCCGCTCGCTGGATCTGGAGACTTTGATTCACAACAGGAAGGCATCCCGAAATTTGTAATTGAGAAACTGGCCGTGAAGCGGAAGAAATCAGCAAAAGAACAAGAGAGCCCGAAAGTCGGCCTCGCAACGACTTGAGCGGTAAGATTTAAATAAACCTATGGATTCAAAGCCTGCATACCTGTATCTCCGTCTGTCTTAAACTTCTGCGTGGTTTTCGCGTGATTGCTAACGATTTTGACAGGGTGACTCGATCGATTGACTCGGGGAAGGCTATTATTTGATAGTTACGTTTCAACAACGAACAAGACCAACAAAAGCAGCAGTCCCCAGCCCTTCTTATGCAAAGCGCACAAATCGCTCAGGCCATACTTGCTCCGCACTCCGTAGATGGATCCCAATCCCAAACTCTGGCCTTTGCCGAGTGGCGTGCCAGGCTTGCTCTTCCTCAGCCGCGAGAAATTGAAATGCCAGCCCGCATCCGCTTACCAAAAAGAGCTTCCCTTGCCGATTCCCGGAGATAAGAGCGGATGCTGCGATCACGTGTTAAGCCCCTGTTTCCACTGACCAAAGATTTTACTATTAACGGTTCTACGGAGGAGAAGTAATGAAGTCCAACATGGTGTAGGCCCGATTTTTGCGATAACAATGGATTTTCAGAAAAAGACATATTCTCTAGACTCTAGCATTAGATGAACATATTCCCAATTGGCTCGTCTAAAGCTCATGCCACTGAATTTCCTTCATCTATAAATCATGTAGAGCACATTTCTTCATCCACTCTGATTTGAGGACACTATGTATTGTTGCCCTCCGCTTCAGTTTGACTTCAGCATCGGTCTCAAACATAGCCAGCAGGGCAACCTTCTCATTCTTCTCCAACATCTGCAAACTTTCCTACTTCTAGGCTTACTCACGCCAAATCCGAATCGCGTTTCGAGTCACAACAGGGTTCCCTTCTCATCGTCGGTGGTTCCAGAATCGTCAAACCAATCTCCACGGGCCTTCCATCATTCCCAACATTCAGATGGTCATTGGCCGAGTCGGTCAAAATGCTCTGCTCTGCTGTCATGCCCAAATATCAATTGAATACAAGAGTGGTTCCTTGGGTAAAAAGCGGGACCTCAGGAAAAACATACAACGGTGGTGTCCGGGATATTTCTAGTTAGTGGACGGCATGAGTGATTCACGAAAGTCACTCAGGATGACCCTTGCTTCTAGTAAGGATATTTTCTCACCTCTCGCACCAAATAGTATATAAGTTCGACACCATAGACAGGAACCCCGGGTTGGCCATCAATATAAATAACAAGCTCGAGATGATGAATTCCATACCTCCCATAGACAAGTAGAAATTTGTCCATAACCGGAAAAGTACGTTGCCAAAATGGAGACCTGGACCGTACGAAGTTAGATATTCCCTCACACCTTATATAACTTGGTAACAAAACCGTGACACGTACCAACATGAATGATCTCTTGGGTATGTAGAAAATATATTGCTTGGGCAAGCTGTGCAATCATAGCTTGGGCATTCCGCAATGGGAAGAGATGGTATTTGAAGAGTCCCTGGCCGCGATGAGGTCCAATCTTCCTTATACTTCACAAGACATTGGTGATCACCATTGGGACCAGGTGACAACAAATTCATCAATCAACTAAGGACTACAGCATGGCCAGCAGCAACCTTGAAAGCCACGTATTGGCATTCCTCTGGTCTCTTGCCAACCAAATTCTTGAAAACCGACAACCTAGTTCATGAACAATATGGAATCTCCCGTCTTGAAGCCAATCCACAACTTATTACTAGATGAAAGCCGCTAGATTGGTAACTCTCCATCCACCGACTCAATGTCTTCTAGCTGAGGCCTGAAGCTTGGGCTGTGTTTTGCTGGCATTCGCTTTTTCGGTATCCGCGGCATTCATATTGTTGACAAAAGTGGCAGCTACTCGAAGGGGACGTATGGACCATCGATGGGGGCTGATTGAAAAAGCAACCTGTAAGCAACCGCTTCGCACTGTGAACGAGGCAAGCATTGCAGTGTACCCTATGAGTGTGAAACGAGTCCAGGCTAGAGTGGTGGCTCATTTTGAACATCGATGAATTCAGGGCAGCTCTAGAAAGCCACCCATACCGAGGAATATCAGGTTCAGTTTCATGGAGAAGTGGCAGTGGTGATGTACATCAGGAGAGATTTTCAACGATTCAATAGCTATGGGATATGCTGCCTGTAATATTTTATCTGATCATAAAGCTCAGGTTTAGTAACATGCCTCCCTTCTCAGAGTCAGTTCCTCATTCAGGCCGGCCATCAGTATAATCACAGGGTAGAGCACTGACACATGTTGGGTATCAGCACCGGAAAGGCATGCATGCTTCAGGCTCCATACTTTGATGTTATTTGTCATCAGTTAACCATGAGGCTAAAAGCAAGAGATATGAAAAACCAATGGTTCCTAATTGTTGTTGTATCAGACACATCGCGAAGATCATTAGAATAGTGTGCGGACACTGGAATTTCACAGCAGCACGAAGAATGGCATCCTAAAAGGAGTTTGGAGGCTCGACTCCTGGTGAGTGAAATTCTAGAACGTGCAAACGAACTTCCTGCCTACCAAACTTAAGTCAGCCAAGTGGGCATTCCACCGCCACAAGGGGGCGGTGACGATTGGCGCTGCTGTTTCAAGCAGAAATGAGTGAAAAGAAATAGGCCAGTTGCACCCTGCCCCGTAGTTAATTGTAACGCCATGGGCACCAAGCAAGAATACCTAGTTATCGACGGGCTGTAACTGCATATGTAAGTAGTTTTGTCTACCTGATCTGGGGCAATAACCGAAAAGCGAAAGAGGACAGCTTTCCGGGGAGATTTACGGAGAGCTTAGTTGGTTAAGTACTCCGTACAGAGACAAGCATCGTGATATGGAGCCACAAGTCCGGAGATAGCGCCAGGGCAGTTGGTTTTTCAATCAGAGCCGCTCTCTTCCATGTACGAAATCGGCTTCCTGGGCCCGCAGCCAGCTTTTAACATCAAGATAATTACATAGTTAGTAAACTAATACACCCATAAATGAACAAGATGAAACCAGGGCGTTCCGGAGAAAGACACCAATATGAGGAGTAATAGGGCGGGAAACCCGCAGTAGTTATCTCTTTTGGCTCTTCCCGCTCTTTCTCCTTCCTATTTGGCAGACCTGGGTTGGGGGTCAGCCAAGCAAGAACTTGTCGAATGCAGCCAATCACAGCTCCAGCTCTATTAATAGCCGCTGCACGTGACGGGAAAAAGAACAAAAAAGACGACGCTGTATCCGGTAAGGCGCAGGCAAAAAGAAAGCTGAAGGAAAGCAAAACCACAACCCCCCCCCAAATTCACATTCGACCTGTGAGACCCACTTTCCCACGCCAACTCATCCATCCCTCAGTCGCTTCCACCACCCGCCGCTCCTCCAACCTTTCCGCCTTTTCAGAACCTCACCTCATCAATCTCCTTCCACCCTCTCCATCGCTCGCCATCCATCAACCCTCCCTCTTCTTCTTTCCAAGGGGTTTCTCCCTTGAGAAATCATCTCCATCGAAATCTCCGTCTACGCCCTTTGAGTTTTTCATTATCGCGAGGGCCTGAACTGCCTCGTCCTCTCTCGCACCCATCATCAGAGACGCCCAGTTCTCTCAGTTTGAGATCTCGATTTCCGCAGTCTCTAACCACAGACCCAACCCCGAGAAAGGCTCTTCCTACATACTTTTTACAAGGTATGTTGTATACTTTCAAAGTTCTTCTGATCCACGCCTTATGACTCCCACAGAATTCTTCCATTTCACTTTGCAACCCATGTTATTTTTCACTTGCTTTCCAATTTCATTGAGTTTTGGGCCTTGTTAAACCTGTTTTAAAATCTGGCAAAGTCCGCTAATATTTTTTTCACTCAGGTCGATATCCATTTTCCCATTGTGGGTTCTTCATTTTCCCACACCTACTCCTAACAAATCTATACTTAAACAATTTTACCATTATTCTAACACCCTGTTCTCAGAGCTGGATCGATAATAAATCAATCAAAATGACGACGATGGTGAGTAACCTTACGCACTTCAAAAATGCAGTGGTGCAGTTGCGTCACCTGTTGGCGTTATACTTGACAGTGGCAGGAGGCACTGACAGTGTATTAGGATCTTCGTGTCGGCAACAAGTACCGCATCGGTCGAAAGATCGGTAGTGGAAGTTTCGGTGACATCTACCTTGGTATGTTTGTCCTTCGCTTGTGGTAGAAACGAAGCACTGATATCCTATCAGGCACGAATATTATTTCTGGTGAAGAAATTGCTATCAAACTCGAGAGTGTCAAGGCCAAACATCCTCAGCTCGAATATGAAGCTCGTGTCTACAAGTCGCTCGCCGGCGGTGTTGGTATCCCATTTGTCCGTTGGTACGGCACCGAATGTGACTACAATGCCATGGTCATCGACCTACTTGGCCCCAGTTTGGAAGATCTTTTCAATTTCTGCAACCGAAAGTTTTCGCTCAAGACTGTCCTTTTGTTGGCGGACCAACTTATCTCCCGCATCGAATATATTCACGCCAAATCGTTCATTCACCGTGATATCAAACCCGACAACTTTCTCATGGGTATTGGAAAGCGCGGAAATCAAGTCAATGTGATTGACTTTGGTCTTGCTAAGAAATACCGTGACCCGAAGACCCATTTCCATATTCCCTACCGTGAGAACAAAAATTTGACCGGCACTGCTCGTTATGCTAGTATCAACACCCACCTTGGCGTTGAACAGTCCAGACGTGACGATATGGAATCTCTCGGCTATGTTATGCTGTATTTCTGTCGTGGATCACTCCCATGGCAAGGTCTCAAAGCTGCTACAAAAAAGCAGAAATATGATCGTATTATGGAGAAAAAGATGACCACGCCAACTGAAGTCCTTTGCCGTGGCTTCCCTAATGAATTTGCTGTGTATTTAAACTACACGCGCTCCCTTCGCTTCGACGACAAGCCCGATTATTCCTACCTTCGAAAGATTTTCCGTGATCTTTTTGTCCGGGAGTCGTTCCAATACGATTATGTCTTTGATTGGACCGTGTACAAGTACCAAAAAAATGCCCAGGCTATTGCTCAGGCAAGCGGGAATGCAGGCAATAACCCTCAGGAGGAAGATGACAAGCCACGTCGTCACGTTACTGGCGTGGCTCCTGCCCCCGTTCCAGGGCAAGCCAAGCCCGTTGCTATCGCTGGTCCTCGGCGTAAGCTGATGGAACGTACCACGGGCGAATCCCACGACACTAACCGCGCCGTCGGAAGTGATAGGATGTGAGTATCTGTAACCTGTGGTTCCGACAAAGGAATTTTCTCCTACGCGTTTGGTGTTTTATGACGCTGGCTATGGAGGTTTTTTCAATTATAGAATCTGACTAATATAATAGTCTTCGGCGTTAGGCTACTACGTTCTGCTTCAAGAGGTGTCAATATGGGCCCTAACTACACTAGTTCTGGTGCTCAACGCCTGAAGCGGGATGATATCCCTGATAATTGGTATTGATTTCGATATCATGATGGTGCGATGTTTCGCGAAGATTGTTTTTCTGTTTTGCCCATTCTAAACTTGCTGCTCCTTTCATATCGAAATCCAGGAGCCTTGTGCAAATTGAATGTGGCACCGCCAAAGTGTTCTTCTGAGAGGACATTTGAGGCTCAACCTGTTCTGAAATCTCTTCTCCATCTGGTATAGCCCTCCATTACGATTTTATTTCGCTCACGGCCATTTCGATTACGGATTCTTTCATTTCCATCGACGCTTTTCGTTCGGTCCCATTTCTAAGATTATTTCGGATGGACTGCGTCGAACACTTTTTTCCCCGTTATCAAAGATCTCCGGTTTTCGAAATGTGCTCTGATTTATGGGTTAAGTGGTGCAGTTTTCAGAACGATATTGTTGGCAATTACCTTTTGAACAGGCTGTTGGGCTACACCTGTCCTAGGAACTGCCTTGTTGCTGTGGTAAAATGTTGATAGAACTGTGGATGCAGCATTCCAAGCACAATTTTGTCTTACTGCAAAGTTGTGGCATCTTTGTTCCCACCATCCATTCTTCTGCAGTATTGCCCCAAATTGACTTTTCATTGTTTTTACCCTTTATTTCCATATTTGCTGTCTTTTGTTGCCTGGATTCTGTTTTGCAAGGAAAATATTCTCAAAGGATGAAGCTCAGATGATTTGTTTTTCCGGCCAGAGCAGATGGTTGATTCATTTGGTGATGGGTTGCCTTTGTGGACACTCTTGTGCTCCCTGCATGTTTCGTGCAAAAGGTGATCAAACTGCTTGAACTTGTCTGTCTCTGTTTGGATGCGGGAAATGGTGATGGGCATGGCTAGGGCCGCTTCCGGGGTGGTTAATATTCTTTCCTTGCATATGTCCTTTTCACTGCTATTCAGTTGCTTTTCCCATCGCATGTTGCAATTTCCAGATTTTCCAGACACTTTTACTAAATTGGCCTGTCAAGCTATGGCTGTGGATTGAATGTGGATGCTGTTGGCGAAGAGTGCACGCGTGGGGATGTAAGTGCGCTTTGGGGGATGCCATGACAAGCCTGACAGAAAAAAAGACCAAAAAAAAGAGTGTGCTTATTTTCCTATTGCTTTTATTATTTTGTTGACTTAACTAGTCCTTATGCCCTAATTAAACTGTTATCCGGATCAAACAGCATTGTTTATTTGTAGGAATCCTCTTTTTTTTTTTGTGTGTATAAAGTGTTGTAAGGTGCATGTGAGAAAGACAAAGGAACTAAATCTCACTGCAGCCTGCAGGTCGCCAGTTTCATCATTGTGTCTGCAACCTCCAGCATCCGACTGGCTATGCATTCCTCTTACTTTGCCTGCGGGGTCTTGTATCCGAGAATGTGTGGGTTAGATTTGCAGTCTAAAAGATCCCGAGATCAACGTCGAGTGTGTGCGAGTGGACGGACGCAAAAAAGGCGGTAACTGACTAGAGCATGGGCAACGCATGAGGAGGAGGAGAAGAAGAAGAAGAAGAAGAAGAATGAAAATGGGCAATGTGGCCCGAGGATGGCCTGGTGACAACAAGCTGACACTGCTCAAATAACCAGCTCCCCCCTGCTGGTTAGTTAATAAAGAGGGATTTGATCGAGGAATAGGTTATCTATGTATGTAGGCAACTGGACTTGCCGCCTAACTACATCAAGGTCTACAGGATGCACCCTCCCTCCAGGGTTGGCTAGTTACCTAGTTAGTTGGTTAACTACCCAGTCCAAGCAGGGGCAGGATAGTAAGGTTGACGTTGTCATGGTTATTGTCAGGTCCGCACAGGACATCAACTAACCAGCTACTATATGCAAGTTTGTGGATGAGATGGATGGAGCTTTCTCTGTCTCTCTCCCTCTCTCCAACCCGGGTATTAGTACACACATCCTACTTCAGACCCTGAGGAACTGCACCACTGACTAGGTAGGCTTTTCCGACGTGATGAAATCCCGCGAGCCCAGCGCTAGTTTACTAGTCAGTTAGTTTAACTACCCGTTAACTAACGAGCTTCCACTGGGGGTGGACCTCTCTGGCCCTGGGGAGCAAGCCTGGAGCAGTGGAGGAGCAGTGGCGAGCGCTCTCTAGTTATCTCTCTCTCTCCCTTTCTTTTCTCTCTCTCCACTTTGATCAACAGCCAACTTCGCCCGCGCCCCTCTCCAGTCTCCAGTCTCCCCTCTCCCTCCCACTTCCTTTTTGAAATGTTGACCCCATCTTTGGTTTGGGGGGCGCACCGGCCCCGCGTTTTGTGGGCAGGTCGCGGGAGGGATATTTTTATTAGCTATATCCTCCTCCCACCCCGCCTGTTTCCTATGCATTGCCGCTAACTAACTAGTTAAAAGGGAAAGGAAAATAAAAATAAAAACAAAAGCCCATCCTTCCAGCCAGATCATAGTTGGATCGTTTGACAAGCGTGCAGTTCGTTTAAAAGAAGAGTCGGGAAGAGAAAGTCTATGCACCCCCCTGCCCGCTTTTTAGTTGAACGATTCCACGCCTTTCCTTGAACGGGCCGCTTCCCTCCCTCCCTTCCCTCGCCCCCTTCCTTCTTCGCTCTCAACCCTTCGCGAGGCCGCTTATTATTTTGAACGCACGTCCTTCTGAGCTAGAGGCCGTTCTCCTCTGCTGCTAGTTACTTCTTCAGCTCGTTCCTTTCTAGCCCATACACACGCCTCTCTCGCTTTCTTTCCTTCCTCTCCCCCCCCCCCCCCCCCCCCCCCCCCCCCCCCCCC
>LJPK01000971.1:22437-51580 GCA_001430945.1 Amauroascus niger
CGGGGGGGGGGGGGGGGGGGGGCCGTTTTGTCTACCGACCGGTACGTCTCGAGAAACTCCTCATCTTCTTCGTCCTCCAGCGCAGCCAGCTCGTCTAGATCTTTATCCTCGAGACGATTCTCATGTTCTCTCCTGCGAGCCTCTAGGATGGCTTCTTCTATAATCGGCGTGGGAGACGGGGGTTTCTCAGGTATAACTCCATGCTTGCGGAGTATATCATTCCTAGATCCCGTCAGGGAGAAAGATTCCCCTTTTTGAAAGATCAGGATTTCGGGAAAAGATAATACCATTCAGTATCAGCATTGGGGTCGTCAATGGGGACGTTAACTGGCATATCCATCTCTGGAATTGATTTTTTTTTTGTCAGTGAAATAGTTAATCGAATGGTGGTCCAGGCAACAATAGCAACAAAAAAGTTATAAGAAGCGGGCGCAACTGATGATGAGGTCAGTAATTGGATCTTTTTTTGGTTTTGGTTTTGGGGGGGGGAGGCTGTTTGCACTGTTTGATCAGCCACAGTTGTGGCTTGTTGCCCACACACACAACCCGAAGTTCGTAGTTAAGGAGTGAGTGAGGCAACGTGTATCTCCAAACCCTCTCAAGAAGGTCCAGAACTTGACCCCCCGACTCAACATCACTGCTGCTGCTTTCTCTCTCTCTCTCTCTCTCTCTTTTTTCATTGTCAGATATAGCATCGCTTACTGGACAATAAGTGTGTGAATTGGCCATCGGCACCCCAGCTCTTGCATAAACCTCCATTTCTCGCTGCAGCAGCCATTGACCACGGGCCGGGTGTCAAGCTGGCTTAACCCCAAGATAAACACCGCCATTACTCCTTCCACATCGACAAGATGAGCTACATGAAGAAAGATGAGGATGCGGATCAGACGATGATGAAGTTGGACCGGACTACGGTCTTCCAAGATGGTTGTTCACACGCCTTCCATATTCCAAACAACACCGTTGGACTGATAGACAAGTGGAACAGCACGATTATTCAATTCCTCCCCCATATCCCCCCGAAAATGCCGGACCCTTCTCACGAAGATTGCGGTCCTACTCTTCACGGGGGAGAAATTCTCTACGGATGAGGCGACAACCCTATTCTTCGGCATCTCGAAGTTGTTCCAGAACAAGGACCCGTCCCTGCGGCAGATGGTTTATCTTATCTTGAAGGAATTGGCACACATCGCTCAAGATGTGATAATGTCAACCTCCATAATCATGAAGGATACAACAGTGGGCAGCGATGTTCTTTACAGGGCCAATGCCATCCGCGCCCTTTGCCGTATCATAGACGTAGGTCAATTTTTGTTTTTTCAAAAAAATGATTGGTTTCTTACTTTTTCCTTTTTCCTTTTTTTTTTTTTGAATATTGCACACTGACTTTCAAAAGGGTACCACCGTGCAAAGTATCGAACGACTTATTAAGACGGCCATCGTCGATAAAAACCCCTCCGTTTCATCCGCGGCGCTAGTATCCTCGTATCATCTACTTCCGATTGCCAAGGACGTTGTAAAGAGATGGCAGAGCGAGACTCAAGAAGCGGCAGCGGGCGGCAAACAGTCGTCAGGCTTCCTTGGATTCACAAGCGGCAGCCAGCATTCTCCGCTGATGTCGCAAACAAATAACATGACCCAATACCACGCAATTGGATTATTGTACAATATGCGGGCGCATGACAAGATGGCTTTGGTGAAGATGGTCCAGCAATATGGTGCTCCTGGTGCTGTTAAGAGTCCGGCTGCGCTTGTTTTACTCGTGAGATTGGCAGCGAAATTAGTGGACGAAGATCAAAGTTTGAGAAAACCGATGATGCAGATGTTGGAAAGCTGGTTAAAACACAAACACGAAATGGTCAATTTCGAAGCTGCGAGAGCGATTTGTGATATGAAGGATGCTACAGACGCTGAAGCGGCCCAGGCCGTTAATATCTTGCAACTCTTCTTGTCATCCCCCCGGACCACTAGCAGATTTGCCGCCATTCGGATCCTCCACGGTTTTGCTTCTTTCAAACCGCATATCGTGAATACTTGCAATCAGGATATCGAATCTTTGATTTCGAACCCCAACAGGTCCATTGCGACATTTGCTATAACTACGCTCCTGAAGACTGGCAACGAAGCTAGCGTCGATCGCCTGATGGCGCAAATTTCCGGGTTCATGGCAGATATTACGGATGAATTTAAAATCACGGTTGTCGAAGCAATTCGAACTCTTTGCTTGAAGTTTCCTAATAAACAAGCTGGCATGCTTACCTTCCTTAGCGGAATTCTCAGAGACGAAGGTGGCTACGAGTTTAAGAGAAGCGTGGTTGAAAGCATGTTTGATCTCATCAAGTTTGTCCCAGGGAGTAAAGAAGACGGTAAGCGAAGTTTTGGAATTGTTGTGCTGAACTTGCACTGACAACCACATAGCCCTGGCACATCTCTGCGAGTTTATTGAAGACTGCGAATTTACCAAATTGGCAGTGAGAATTCTACATCTGTTGGGAATTGAAGGCCCTAAAACACCACAACCCACGAAGTACATCCGTTATATTTACAACAGGGTTGTTCTCGAAAATGCCGCCGTTCGAGCAGCTGCCGTAACAGCACTCGCCAAGTTTGGTGTTGGTCAGAAAGATCCTGAGTTGAAGCGAAGTGTTACTGTCCTTCTTAAACGATGCTTGGATGACGTCGATGATGAAGTGCGCGACCGTGCTGCCCTGAGCCTCAGGTTGATAGAAACTGAAGACGATGTGGCAGTTAGGTTCATCAAAAATGGTATAGACCGTTTTTCTTTACCGTCCAATTGCATCTTCGATACTAATTAGTTTTAGAAAATATGTTTGCCTTGGCCACCTTCGAGCACCAACTCGTGATGTACGTCACTGCTACGGACAAGGCCATCTTCTCGGCTGCTTTCGATATATCAAAGGTCCCAGTTGTCTCTCACGAGCAAGCATTGGCAGAAGAAAGAACGAAGAAACTAATTTCAGCCACGCCAACAATCAAAGCTCCATCAGCTGGCCCAGACCGTGCCAAACAAAATGGTGCTGCTGATAGCGCAAAAGCCGCCGCTGCAGCTGCGGAAAAGTATTCCGAGCAACTTATGCAGATACCCGAACTCAAGGCATATGGAGCCCTTCTTAAATCTTCCCTACCTGTTGAGCTCACTGAAAGAGAAACGGAGTATGTCGTCACTGCCATCAAGCATATATTTAAGGAACATATTGTTTTGCAGTATGATGTCAAGAATACGCTGCCAGACACCATACTTGAGGATGTCTCTATTGTCGCCGCTCCTTCGGAGGATGAGGAAGTGCTCGAAGAAGATTTCACCGTGCCAGCACCCAGATTGGTGGCAAATGAGCCTGGAATCGTATACGTGGCATTCAAGAAAACCAGCGATGAATTTTTCCCAGTCACGTCGTTTACCAATGTCTTGAAATTCACGAGTAAGGAAATTGATCCGACGACGGGTGAGCCTGAGGAAACGGGTTATGAAGATGAATATCAAGTTGAAGACCTCGACCTCGTGGGAAGTGACTACGTCATCCCTGCGTTCTCTGGCGACTTCACCAGTATATGGGATGAGCTTGCTGCCAACGGGGAAGAATCTAGCGAGACTTTGCAGCTCTCTAATGTGAAGAGCATTCAAGGTATATTAACTACAGCTAGGCCCCCCTTATTTTTTTGTGGCTACTAACTCTGGAATCTCAGATGCCACCGAACAATTAATATCTGCTTTGTCGCTCCAACCGCTCGAAGGCTCCGAGATTGTCCTTAGCAACAGCACTCACACATTGAAATTATATGGTAACTCTATAACGGGAGGCAAGGTCGCTGCATTGATTCGCTTGGTGTATTCTGCGAAGACTGGTGTAACGACCAAAGTGATGGTACGGTCCGAGGAAGAAGGCGTGGCTCCGCTTGTTGTCTCGTCTGTTGCGTAAAATTCTAGCGCCCTTTTTAATGAATATGTCCTTTTCTCTGTCTACTTTTTAATGCAAAGTGAATCGGCTATTGGCTGTACAAAGTTACTTCTTCCAGGCTCTTGTGACCATCAGCATATTGGCATATCCCGTCTGACTTTACTGCAGAATTTCGCAGCTGGCACGGTATTCCAGGCCTGGTCAGTCAGAAAATCAGTTCTTCCTTTTTCTTTTCCTGGAAGAAGCCCCTTTACTAGGCTGGTATATGGTTCTGGTTCTGGGACAGGGTCCTATTTCCCATGCCTCTTGGAATCGGTTTCCAAAAATGAAAGCTTGACGTCTCATCTTCTTCTACTCTGATTCCATTTCAATATCGACTAAGAAAGCTACCTCAGCAAGGCTCTGGCTATTTTTGAATTGTATATTCAGATTGGTAGTTTTTATTATTTCCACACTGTCCTTTATGAAATATCACCGTACAATCCTTTATACACAATCCTTTACAAAGAGGAATCAACAAAGGATTTGATGGGATTTGAACAAGAGACTCAGTCATCCTGATTTAACTACTGAAGAACTGTAAGTCAAATAGATGTAGGAGTTTTCGCACACACTCAGACTTTCGAACCACTGCTGCCGGAGCTCGTCGGCCCTTTATCCTTTTGCCTGATCGCCCAAGATAGCTGGACGATTATAACAGCCAGAGGAACAAACGCCAACAGCGCCAAAGCCACGCCCGAAAAAACCAACGTCGCGATACAAAATCCCCAGGATGTACGCTGCACCGCTTCAAGCCCACCTTTGCTCACCCCCATAGACGATAGACTTTCAAAGGGCACAGCGAGCATGACCTGCATCGACGCTAGAATGAGCGTTATGCCGGCGAAGACGAAAATCAGCGGTAGCGCCGCATCCCGAACGTACGGCAGGGTTGACCAGTACGGCTCCTCGTAGAACCAGCTGGTCGCATTGCTTCGGGGCCGGTATATGCGCACTGCCCAGTTCAGGCGTGAGAGGCGAAGCTGGCCGTATCGGTAGCGTTTTGCGACGTCGCCGTCGGCAAGGTTGCGGAATCCGGCGATGAATTGGGACCATCTCGCCCAGTCGACGCTCTCGGGAATGAGGTGATGGTCTTTCGCGAGCTGGAGGTCCGAACGATGTTGGATGAGAAAGGCATATGAGCGTAGGAACCCTAGAGCCACCGCCCGGTGAGAGTCTGGCGCGGACGATTGAGTCCCGGTTGTGTACAGATTGGAAGTCGAAGGTGGTTTTGATGATGGGTCTGAATTTGAGGAGAGGAAATGCATCCAAAAGTCGTGGTTGAGCAGGCAGCGAGGGATTGGCTTGATAAATATCCTATTCTCCTGCCATACAAGGTGAAGTCTCGGGTCTTCAGATGGCGCAATGTCTCTGCCCTTGATGATCTGTCTGTGGAGGGCATCGATATTACTGCTAGACTGCTTCGCAACCAGCCACAATTTGTCGAAAAGTTCATCCAGGACTGGTGTTTCGAGCTCCTTTCGTAGAAAGCTTGTGCTCTCCGTCAACGGTACCGTTGGTTCGCCTGGAATGCAGTCGGTGTTCTGAACACTGAGGGCATTTGAGCGTTTGAAGGGGACATCGCTAGCCATCTGGATCTCTTGTTTCGGGAAGCCTTGAATACAGAATCGTGTTCAGAAAAGGCTGTCCAAGCAGCGGATATGGGTGCATATTGTGTCGAGTGTTGAGGCGCAGCTCACAGCTATCATCTATTCGTTGGCGATTCAGCCTTGCGTGGAGGCTTCTCATACTGGTTGGATGAGAGTCAAATAGTTAACTAACTAGCTAGTTAGCTGCATAATTTATGCGAAAGGACGACGTTGTCGCCAGCTCGCTAAGTCGAAGCCATTACATCCATGGCCACATACTTCGAGCTGCCAAACCGCTTTGCATTTCGAGATGCTTCCACGACTACCAAGGTCAACGACCTTGAGGGTTAACTATAATTACCTAGTGAATGCATTCGCTGGGTTGGTGGAGGCCAAGTTTGATAAAAATGCGAGCGACATATCAAGTATCCAAACCACTACTTTTATCATTCATGGCAGCTATCCGGGGTTTACCGAATAATGCACTATTTTGGCATTATAATGGCAATATATACTAGGTATAATGATCAGTTTCTGTGACATAATAATAGATCCCACATCCACTTGCGGTATACACGATATTGAGGGAATGAAAAACAAAAAGGATGCTGCTAGGAACGGCAAAATACATGATCGCAAACACCGGCCAGACGTCTTGCTATTGCCAGACTGGCCGTTAATATTGGCTGCCTACCCATGCTGGCCACCAATTGTGCTCAGATATTCCTAGTGTTCGGCAAGAATGTCGTTTGCTTCATCAACTTTGTTCTGCCTCCTCAGAACTTGGCGAAGATTTTCTGCACTATCGAGGGTATCAGGATGATCCGGCCCCAACACTTTTGTGTAGCCCTCGAACGCTTGTCGATGTAGAGACTCCGCTTCCGCATATCCCCCCTGTTTCCCCAACAATACACCCAATTTGGAGATGCTCTTCAGTGCCTGCGGGTGGTCTGGCCCTAGCATATCTTTCTTCCCCTCCATCGCTCTGCGATACAGCTGTTCAGCATCGCCATATTTCTCTTGTTGCTCAAATACTGAGCCAAGTCGGCTCGCACTGGTCATAGTGTGGGGATGATTTGGCCCTAGAACTTTCTCTGCTCCCTGTAACACTCGTAGATGCATGGCCTCTGCTTCAGCATACTTCCCTTGTCTCTCTAGGACCACGGCAAGATGGCTAATGCTGGCTAGGGTGTCTGGATGCTCAGGTCCGAGAACCTTCTCTGTCGCAGCTAAATCGCGGTAGTGCATGGCCTCTGCCTCTTTGTATTTCCCCTGTCGCTCAAGAACCAGGCCAAGATCACTGACAGTGATGAGAGTGCTGGGATGATCCACCCCAAGAATCTTCTCCCTCACCTGCAGTACATTGCGGTACATTAATTCAGCCTCATCATATTTTCCTTGCCGCATGAGAACTAACCCAAGATTGTTCATGCTGGTTAGAGTGTCTGGATGTTCTGAGCCTAGGACTTGTTTTCTCATCTGCAATACTTTGCAGTGCGTCAGCTCTGCCTCCTGATACTTGGCCTGTCGTTCCAGTACCAAGCCAAGATTGTTCATATTGATCAGAGTATGTGGATGTTCTGGTTCGAAAATCTTTTCTGATATCACTAGATGGCGGCGATGCGTGGATTCAGCTTCTTGATATTTTCCCTGTCTTTCAAAGACCAAGCCCAAGTCATTCATACTCGCCAATGTATCAGGGTGTCCTTGCCCCAGGACTTTCTCCCGCGCCTCTAGCGCTTGGCGGTGCATAACTTCCGCCTGTTCGTACTTCCCCTGTCTCTCAAGAACAAAACCAAGGTCATTCATACTCGCCAGTGTATCAGGGTGTTCTTCCCCCAGAAATTTCTCCCGCACTTCTAAGGCTTGGCGGTGCATGGCCTCCGCCTGTTCATATTTGCCCTGCCTCATGAGCACTGAGCCCAAGTCATTGATGCTGGATAGGGTGGCCGTGCATCTCAGCCCAAGCACCCTCATCCTACTGTCAAGTGCTCGCTGATGCATGCTTTCAGCCTCCTCAAATTTCCCCTGATTGGTGAGCACGAGACCAAGATTATTGATGCTTGTCAGAGTGTCAGGATGCTCAGCACCAAGCACTTCCTCTCTCCCCTTTAGTGTCTGGAGATGCAAGGCTTCAGCCTTGTCATACCTCCCTTGGGACTGCAACACCTGACCCAAGTGGTTCATACTGTCAAGGGTGGTAGGGTGCCTAGGCCCAAGGACTCTCTCGTAGATGTCCAGCGCTTGTCTGCGGAGTGTTTCTGCCTGCACCCACAGTCCTTCATCGTGGTAGACTCGACTAAAGATGTCCAACAAGTTTGCCTTGGTTTCATCCTCCATCCGCCCGAGGCAAGCGTTGTTCATTTCGGGCACATGCATGACCATATGTCGTCGGAACTGGGTGGAAGCGGCGTCTTCAGAAAGTTGATGGCACGCGGCTAAAACAAATTCCAGATACCAAAGATCCCACGGCTGATCACTTTTGTGCTTCATCGCCCGCCATCGCACTAGATTATGCATCATGACTCCTGGCCATCCGTTTTTCTCCCGCTTGACGAGACTGTAGCGGATGAGTGGTTTCAAAGCCTCCCGATATTGAAAACTGTCCCACTCCTCGCCACCGTCCACAGCCACGAGCTTTGTAAGCCAATCAGGAATTTCATGTCCGGAAAAGATTTGCTTCTTGACGGTTTCAAAGCCAGAAGCCGCAAGCCGGAATACCTCGTCTTGGATTAATCCACCCCTAAATCGTGCCAGGAATGCAAGGAGCAAACTCGGTCGCATTTCTGCGTATCTCTGCTCGATTTTCTCCAATGTGGTGTCCCAGACAGTCCACACGGTCTTGCTGTAGCTAGAAAGCCCCTGGAAATGGTTGGTCTGGAGTAGCTCATCTTGATGTTTATTGTAGTCTGTTAGGTACTGCTTTAAAGCGGACTCTGGATCTGGGTCCTCAGCAATGTATGCCCCTGCAAGATCTACCGCCAGAGGCAAATAGCCTAGCCGCTCAGCTATTTGATCACACAGCTGTAAGTCGTCAACATTCGCTGACCGAGGATCCCACTGAAGACGTCTCAGCAGAAGGCTCTGTGCTTCGTCTCGCTCCATCGTGTCAACTGTGAGCTTCTCACATCCACCCTTGAAGAGCCTCAGCGACTGCTCATCTTGGCTCGTTATAATCACATTTCCTCGATCCCCTTTAGGGAGAATGTTGATCACACCCCAGCTCAAGTCGTCAACATTGTCAAATACAACCAACCACTCATCGTCCGATTGTTTACGGTCGCGAAGCCATCGCAACACGGCACACACTGCAGCTGAATTTTCTACAGACGATGCCTGCGATATCGCTCCGGTTACCAAGATGCCTAACTCACTAGCGCAACGCTCGAAACTAGATCGCGCCGTCTCTTGGTCCCTGCCATCTATCCAGAGGATCGGGTTGTATTCTGTCCGGTGGTCTTCGACATACTTCAACGCTAGCTGGGTCTTGCCCGTTCCGCCGAGGCCACAGATTGCGATAGCATAAGGTCGGGGTTGATCTAAATCGTTTTGATGCAGTTTCTCCTCAACTGCCGTGGAAAGAGTGTGTCGCTCAGTGTAGCTACTAACTGTTTCCAACGGTACTGAATATAAAAACGATTTCTCTGAGACGGCTGGAGTTATCACCTCGAGAAGCTTCTTCAGGATTGTTTTGTAATTGGCATTTCTTGATCCGAACTTGTTCAACCCATAATGATCCACCGGAAGGTCTATATTCTGTACTCGCGTACCCTCAAAGGTTGCGGATTGTTCCCGAACGCACTAGACGCATAGGTTAGACCCTCTGGCAGTATAATATCAAAAAAAGAGGAAAATTCGTTGATAGATGTTTGTTTCTTACAAATTCCTCCCACTGTAACATCCACACTTTGAATAGGCGAGTCTTGCGCTGCTCGAAGACGTTGATTATATGGGAGACGTTCTCGGCCACCACCATAAATTCTCGATGGAGATCCAGCAGTGATAACGAATCATACGCTAGCTCAGCGAGGATTGACGGATTCGAGCCCAATGGCCGCAGCAGCCCAGCGATCATGTTACCCCAACTGCTAAAGCCAGAACCGCGATGTGGGGTGCCTAGGAAAACAATCGCCCGTGTATGCTCGCTGACATTGGCAAACGATTTGCTTCGACTCGCCTGAATCAGGGCCTACGAGTATCAGTCATGGTGTTCTGGAATGCAATTTAATGACATTCTGATCAGGCATACTTGTTTGACCACCAGGCCTCCATAACTGTATCCGACAAAAACCAGCTCACGGCTGCGCTCCTGTAACCACCCATCGATTAGTTGTCTTTATAGCGAGTGGGTATTCTGATTTCCTGCTTCCCCTCCTGGGCCCTTTTTTTTTCAAATGACTGACCTCTTCTGTTCGGCGGATCTCCATTCTTATCCGAGTCAGCAGATTCTGCCCCAGTGTCCATAACCGAGTTTGAACCGCGTCTCTCTGCCAGAATGAATCGTGGTTGAAGAAAAACACTCGAACATCTTCTCGCACCACCGGAGGGATGTCGTGGGGAAGGAAGTCGGTAACCCAGCACACATACTCCTTAGCAGTAGGCGGAGAGATGGGTTCGGCTGCGGTTTTCTCCGTTCTCCAAGTGGTATCGGGATTGGACCCAAGCCCGTGTACGAATATCAAACTGGCAAAAACCAACAAGAGTGAGCAAAAGATATAACTAGGTGAGATGTAGCTTCTTCAGGTGAGCGTCATACTCGACACCGCGTGCACGACAATGCGGGCCGAAGCCATCCACTTGCACAATGCCAAATTCAGATCGCGGTGCTTGATCCGCACGGCGGCGTGAGGGGATCCTCTTTGTGACTCGGCTGTACAAAAAACCCGCCGATACTATGAAGATAAGAGAATATAACACGATTGTCAGTGTAGCCATGACCTCTTTCCATAAGCTGTCAATGTGTGCGGGTCAGTTATCCATAAATCGTTGCCACCACCTTCAAACCAAAAGCGACTGGATGACCGGTGCCCCACGATCAAACGGATAGTTATCACACCCCGTGGCTCTGCTAGAGAAGGCAGGGAGCTGCCAGAAAGCCCGCTGCTGGATCCGTTTCGTATTCATCTGTGCGCATGAGTGACGCCTCGCAAGGCTGTCGGGGGACAGCGTTGGCGCTTGCTGTTACAACTGGTTAACTAGTTAACTAGCTTAGCACCCACGTGGACATACCAAAAGGATGGGGGGGTTTTGACGAAAGCTAGTTAGCCATCGCAAGTTAGTTATCTGGTCATTCTACAACTGAAAGCTTCATATTCATATGACGTTGAGTGAAATCCAGCCAGAACAGATAGTCATGAAGCAGTAGACATTTTTTTCAGAGCTAACTAACTAGTTACTACAGTAACTAGTTATTTAGTTACAATCAATGCCCCATTCCCCACCACAGCACCTGTAGTAACTACAGAGCATGGAATCCCATTTGGCAGCTTAACTACTCGAGTCAACAACTGGTGTCCATCCTACTGTCAACGACCTACCCGACTTTCAACTGAATGGTAATCGAGTTACTGCTTTGCACAATCTTCGTGACCAGATTTCCATGGGTATTTTGATGCACAGGATTCGATCTGTGGAGGATGTGGTTCAGGAGGACCGTGGAGGATTATACGCTAGATTATCAGAATTGGTAAAGAGAAAAAAAACTGTTGCAGAATGCCTGCCTCAAGTCAGAACTTGCCAAAGAGCCTGTTTGTTAAGAAGGTTCTTGAAGAAGCCTTTTTGATTATATTTTCCTTCCGCAATTCACGGGTTGTCTAACAGTTAGTTAACCCACCGCTTTCGGCTAATACCAAGCGATGATATCTTATCTTCTCGGTCACTGAAGAAACTTCCAACACATTTATAACATATGGATAGAATTCCCTTTTTTCAATAGTCTCTAGCTCCTTGCAGCATCGTCAGAAGAGTCGCTGAATGGCTCATCGGAAGGCTTGTTGTCGGGGTTGTTAGCTTTGTCTGCAATGTCTCTTTTTATCTCGGGATGATAAACCTGAAAATGAACCAGGTTCACTCGGATTGCCACTGCTTGCTGCCTTTAATCAACCTACCTGAACCGAACAACCTGAATGCAAGACAAAATGCCATCAAGGCCTGCGGCCGATGTATTTCCTAGAATCCGCCAATGCAAGAGTATATGTGACGCGGAGAAGGCAAGGCCTTGGGACATGACTTCTTCCATCTTCTCCAGCACAAGAAGGGAAGAATGGAAGGAGGGGTAAGACCCCGAAGCGATTGCCGCCTGATCGTGGATTGGGCGGGATGTAGCATCCCAGTCACCACCCAATCAAAGCTATGGCGGAGTCTCAGGCAGGCGTGAACTTTCTATCCACATAAAGATATAAACCCGCCCCGAAGCTCGCCATTCAGACCTGACCCAGTACTGCAGACAAACAACCAATAATCAAGCCAGAGAACATATCAGCCCTCCCCTTACCAACATGGCAGACAATCGTTCCATTTCTTCTGCAGATTACGAAGATCCTGTAGTTGAAGATGCGCAAGTGGGGGTAAAAGGAAAGCTCAAAGCGTTTATCCAACTATCATCATCGGCGCGAGCGGCCAAGGAGAATCGAGAGGCGGAGGCGCTCGCGGCGCTGGATCTTGCTGTGGAACAGCAATTTGGTAAAGAACAAAAAGACAACAATAAAGATTGCGCCAAAGAAAAAGGAGAGGGTAGCAGTGGATAGCAGAATCAGGGCTCGCTCAGAGTTTCTAACTTCTAGGTAAGAAGACAATGAAATCAAAAAAAGAGCAGGCTGTTATTTGACAAAGACCATGCTGACAAAATCAGTCTTCTTCAAATACTTCTCGAAGTCTTTCGTCGTACGCCATTTTGTCCTCCTTTCTGGATCTGATAAAGTCTCCCGCATTTTGCCGCCAATATTCGCAAACGATCAGGAATAGCTCTGGGCTTTTGGCATGTTCTTTATTGTACAGTGGCTGGAGATGCTCGTAAAAGACAGCATGAAGTCCAGTGGGGCTTTCCAAGCCAGCAACATACCAGAATCTTCTCTGCTCCCACGAATTTTGCATAATCAATGCTCGTTGAATGGCATGGGCCCCAGGACAGTGTTTTTCCTCCTCAATAAATATGTCCATAAATTCTTGCTGCATTTGGCCATACTTTTCAGTATCGATGCAGTCAATTGGCTCCCGAGTAAGCCACATAGGCGTGCTCATGAATTCCACCGGAAGGACGGCAGCCCATTCCAAATCAACAATTGATTTAATATTCCAGTTTCCGTCAACGAGAATATTGCTCGCGTGTATATCAGTCAGCGAAAAAAAAAAAGGGCCCTTGATTTAACCTCAAATCAAAGTACACCGGTCGTATCGTCCTCATCAGGGCAAGCGCAGTCATTTGGCGAACGCAGTCGCCCCCGCTACTAATACCATTTGGCTGATAAGTAAGGCGGTTATCATGGCAGACAAGAAGAGAATTGACATAGGAATCAACACTTGTGAAGGTGCGTTCCCTGGGCATGTTAACGGGGATATTTTCATTTTCCAAGTCTTGCAGCATGAGTGTAAGGGGCCGGTTGGTAAGGCATAGAAAGCCATGATCATCAATGACAAAGGAACCGACTTTTGGCAGAGGAACACTGCTCAAACTTAGCATAATCTTCGATAGGTCTCGGAAAAGATTCTTCCGGAGTTTCTTCTGATCGTATTGGTCCTGCATTGATATAGAAAGCATCTCTCCCTCTTTCATGTATTCAATAATTAGGTACGGATGAAGTTCGGTGGAAAGGTTGTGCTTATGCCGAATGAACTTGGTGGGAACCGGGAGTCCAATGAAGGACATACACCAACGACGAAGGCGGTGAAAAAGGCGAGGGAGCAGCGGTAGTTGTTCCAGAGCCGTGAACTGCGCAAAAGTCAGACATGAGGCCGGGTGACATCTTCAAAAAGGCTGGTATTCTTACACATTGTCCTGTTGACAAGGCAAACCCGTAAAGCTCTGGGATCGGGACTGAAGGGCACTCCTGCTGCAGCCACGCGTACGTCCCTGCCTCGCACTTGACTTTCTCATCACTGTTCCCCGGACAAGGGCCCTCACCAACACGGTAGGGGAGTGGAAAACGGATGAGTACGGGTTTGAAATCCTTTATGGTGACGGGAACGCAGAGATTGAAACTGCCGTGCAGCCAGTCGTCCATCTCCGCTGCGTCACATGATTCAGGAGGGACACCTAAATGATGAGCGACCAGTCTTTCGGCAAGGTTGCGGCGCTCATAAATAAATTTGAAGAATTCATCCTGCCGTGGCCGATAGCCTAACTGATGGAGAATATTGACATCTTTCTTTTGGGCCACAGAGAAAGTAATCTTTTCTCGCAGCAGTTGGCGTTCAACAGGCATTGAAATGAATGAGCTTCTAGAGAACTCGTCCAGGGGGTTCCGATACTTTCTACCTCATGATATCGATATTTGATAACGGGAGAGCTTGTGTTGACAAGATTTGACGGTGGATCTTGGGGGGCCCTGACTGGTCAAATCCTGGCTAGCTAGTTAACTGCATGCCAACGGCCCCCTGAAATCGCCATAGTATGTACTCCGTAGTTATACGATAACTAACTATTCGGGGACGACTGTCTCAACTTCTATTTGTAACTATAGAAGATAATTTATTAATTGAAATAGTAAAGGGCGATCTGTCTTGATTTAACCATTTATGTTGTCCCAATGCTTCTGCAGTCACGGCTTGTCTACATTCAATTATCGCCAGAATCTTCATCACCAGCAGCTGGGCAACAATAAATCAACAAACAATAGGATACTAGCACACCTTTTTTTTATCTAAAAAAATAAAGGGACAGGAACGGCAATGCGTCTTTATCCCCAATCAACAGAGCAAAAATGGGTCTTCAGAATTTAAACCACGAGTCTGACTGCATCGTAAAGTGTGGTGTTTATTTTTCTCTTGGTAGGATCTACTGAGCTTAGGAGTATATGTAAAGCCCGGCAGAGATCTCGCCACTTTCCAGCTTCGCTTTGTCGTATCCCGCCAGTTCCGCATTTCTAATCAACATTTCATCAAGTGCAATCTTGTAATCTTCCACAAGTGCATCATCGTAATGCGTCTCGTGAAGACGTACGCACCGAAGCTTCACGAGGGAAGTCCCCAGGACTCTTTTAAACGCATTGAGCGGGAATACCCAAGCCCTCGATGACGGTACCAGTTCGAGAATCTCCAGTTCTAAATCGAAATCCAAGATTTCCAGCTCTGGAATAACGGTTGAAATGACATCGGAGCCGGGCAAGCTGAGGAATTTCACCTTGGGAATAAAATGCACAAGATTGCCCATGAAGAGAAAATGCATCTGAGTGTTGTCGCCGGTGATTCTGAGGCGGCGGAGATTTTGCTGAACGTGCGGGTTGCCGAAAATGGCGGAAACCGAATCGACCGTGAGACATTTGCAGCCATGCAGAATAAGTCTAGTCAGCTTCTCCGGCCACGAGAACCTCACGGCAAAGTCTTCAATGTTGGCGGGGTCAGCGCCGCCGAATTGGAGATCTGTGAGATTAGGTGGCCAAGGGACGTCGTTGGCGGAGGGAGTAAGTGACGTCCCTCTTGGTAGCCGCAGAGTTTTCAGGCGTGTGAGC
Source organism: Amauroascus niger (assembly GCA_001430945.1). Lineage (NCBI taxonomy): Eukaryota > Fungi > Ascomycota > Eurotiomycetes > Onygenales > Onygenaceae > Amauroascus > Amauroascus niger. Next base: position 37,648 of record LJPK01000971.1, read on the forward strand.
CCTCTGGCAGCTTTTTTGATCTCGCCGAGAGTGAGTTCCGTGAGGACGACGGAGAGATCCAAGACTCGGAGCTGTTGACATTTTGATATGGATATAAGGTTGAGAGGTCTGCAAATGGTGAGTCCCCAGTTTGCTCTAAGCGCGTGGTATTCTAGAGTGGAAAGATCCTGGCCCGAGGAGAGAACAGACTCACGAGACAGAATGTCCTGGTGCGATGAAAATCTCCAGGCTTTGCCGTAGGTGCTTAAGCAGCTTCGCCGTCAAAGAATTTGAGCTATGATGCACAAGTTGCGACAAATCAAGGCGCCGTACGTATTGACCTAAATCCCACTTCCGCGAAAAGGGAGGATTGGGAGACAAGAGTGCAGTGGTGAAGGCAATGAAGTTCCTGGGAGAGATACAAGGGTCCTGGTACAAAAGAGGAGTCGCGATTGAGCACCACTGGCGAGACACTAGGGAGCATGACGATAGCGATTTGCTCGCGTCTGGGAGCTCCTGGACATGAGAAAAGATGAGCTCGATGATCTCGGTGGGGAGATAGTGCTGGATCCTAGGCTGGGATTTCTGGTTCAACATGATAGCTTGTAATTCGTGTGTGTCCGGGAGCGAGCCTGGAAGGGGCTTGTGTGCCTCATATACAGTGAGCACCACCCTCTTAGCGATGGAAGGATCTTGACATGCTTGGATATCATGATTTTATGCCCTCCAGGCTTTCCGCTTTATCTGGGAAATAGTCAAAAGATGATGTCACGTGGTCTTGGCACATCGTCAAAAAAATGGATATTGCTGATTGGCTAGCTCTATGTTTGTTTTGTTTATCAAAAAACAACTTTCTCATCGCTCTGCGTGGAGGGAATGAAAATCCAACTGCCATCAAGGCAGAGAGCACCCTGAGGTATGTTATCTAACTAACTAACTAACAAACAGAAAAAAGCAGTCATGATTCATTCTTAGCCGTCTCTACTCGACAGCCGAAATGCCCTCTGGATGCAAGACCGGGTTGATCTTGTCGCTCCATTGAAGCTTGAACTCCGTCCCAAGCTCCTTCTTGATTGCCGCTTGCACGGCATCCAGCACGTTGCGGAACACACCAAAGTTTGCCGGATTCTCCTCGTCGTTCTCGCCGCCTTGGAATATGCCCGTGCGCACCAGACACGTGTTCCATCCGTACATGTTGCCGCCGACAATGTCCGACTGAGGGTTGTCTCCGACCATGTATATGTTTTGCGGCAAGCTGTGTTCGTTATGGATCTCTTTCATCCACTGCTTCATCACTTCGTCGGCAAATTTGTAGGTGGCAAGCTCGGGCTTGCCGTACACAACACGCTCCAGGTCTCCACCCGTCAGCGACTTGTACATAGCTTCAATACTGATGCGGAATAGACCTTGAGTCAATCGAGGGACGCCGTGCTCAGTTGGCATGAGCAGATCACCCTGCGAGAAATAGATGGGCAACTGGTTGTCGAGTGGGTTTTTGGATTTCGTCTTCAGTCTTCCGTTTTCGCTGAGGAGGAGATCCATGATAACCTGCTGATCAGTGGCGTAGTCTCGTGAATCGGCAAACACCATGATTGCCTCGAAGTTCATCTTGTCAAAGTCCTGGATTTTGGCTCGTTTTCGTTCCTCTTCCGAGAGCTTGCTCCATGGGGATATTGATGGATCCCACGCGAGAATATCTTTCGGGAGAACAACGTTCTTGAAGCCATAGTCTTCGGCGACCTGTCGGATCTTGAAATCATCGCCGCCAACCACAAGGACCGTTTCGTAGTACTCGGACAATGCCTGCATTGGAGTGTGCGACTGAATGAACTGGTCCGTCGAAATTGGAGACCCTAGTATGCGCGAGAGCTCGTCTACTCGGGCTCCTTCTGTTTTGCCTCCACCGTTCGTGAGCAAGATATATGGAATCTTGATTCCAAGCTCGTTATCCCCATTCAATAGCTCCATAACTCGAGCTGCTTCCGGGATAAGACGACTCCCGTGAACCAGCACGCCGTCAATGTCAAACGCAAAAGCCATGTTTTTTGCGGCTTCTACCTTCTCTTTTGCTAGGTCTTGAATCTGAGAGGCCAAGATATCTCGCTTTGCGCTCGCAGCGTCTCGATGGACAGAAGAAAGTCTCGATCCACGCGCAGTTCTGGGGATTGGCAGTGCTGTGCCAAAAGAGTTCCGAGAGGCTCTTCGATCCTTCATCGATGGGGCTAAACTTAGATTGTGCATCAGTGCGCCAGCGTCACTGATCGAGCTCCTTAACGCTCGCACTTCTATGGCGTTCCCTTCAAAATGGGGGTCCGCGGGGATGCTGATTTGCCCGCCGCGGACGCTGCTTCTTCTTCGCGAATCCCCATCTTGATAGGCTCGGAAATGCGCATCTCTGATGTTTGCCATTTTTAAGCGAATAAGTTGTCGTTTTAAAGCGATTCAATTACAATCGTCTCGGATGAAGAAAATGACAATAAAAATGGAAAAAAGAGGCTCGTGACAACACCGCTATATGGGAATTAACTCAGCGAGGCGACCCCTTCGGACTTTATATACCCGTCCTTAGCTGACAGAGACTTTCCTTGATTGAAACATGGAAGTCGTCTTGCCCTACAAATACTCCACCTATCAACTTGCAATCCCTAATTTTCCTCGTTGTCTCCAGAACCCAAAGGTTTGTTACTAACTTAGATTGGGCGGATCGAGAGGAAATTCCTCGGGGCGTGGCGGATGCGTGGAAACTATGAAACAAGCAGACTTTTTACTCATTTACCGCAATTTGAATAATGGCAGCGTTTTTGTGTTGAGAATTGGCAGCGGAAGTACTCCTTTGAAATCCTTTGAAATGGCAACCGGCATAAAAATGTGACGTCGGGTGGCGGAGACAGCTCCACCGCGTTCGGATTGAATCGCTGTGTGGTAAACCAAATGGACCTGGGAATTGAAAGGAATGTTAGAGAGCACCTACGCTACGGGTGGATATGAGAGACCCTTGATTTGCAGAGATTTCACATGGCCTACTTTCGCATCTGCAGATTTCGCTCTAGCAGCGGAGAATTGTGATCGACTCAAGCTTTGGTCAAGGCTGTGACTCTGAGCAGTTGGTCGTCGATCATTTTATATAGACTAGAGACCTAGCGTAGACCCTAAACCCTAACTTATTTTGGAGCCCGCGCCTTTTTTTTCTTTCATTGGGTTTTGGGTGTCTCGAGGATGACTTCATCCATTCAACCATAAGACGACTTTTAAAGAACGCTGTGGCTTGTTTCCGTGAAAACTCTGATATTTATGGATCACTGAGTTCAATCGGAGCCCTGGGAACAACGTCATTGCCCCGTTGTTCATTGACGGTTGGGATAATCTCGGAAGAATTGCTCCGTACAAGCCAGCCGTGAGGGTTAATATGAAACCCGTTCGGTGGAGAGTTGGGATCCATGGTGGAAGGGTGCGGATTTTCCCTAATCACCGCACGTTTCCTCGGACTTGGATTTGCTCTAGTAGTTACGCTATTAAATTTGAATTAGGTTCCCTTCAGCGAAACGGGCGGCTGTTGTCGGGAACAAGACAACATTTCCTTCTCGAAAACCCTTCCAAGTTTGCAACAGCCGTCCTCTTGCTGTTTGTATCGGCTTTCGATTGTTAATCAGAGCGAAGCAGAGCAATGTCGCGAGGTATCACGTTCAAGCTCAGCAACGGCGTCGCCATTCCCGGCCTGGGGTTTGGGACGTTCTCGAACGAGGGCGCCAAGGGAGAAACGTACAAGGCCGTGCTGCATGCTCTGAGGACAGGATACAGACACCTAGACTGCGCCTGGTTCTACATGAACGAGGATGAAGTCGGGCAGGCGATCAAGGATTTCCTGCAGGAGAAGCCAAGTGTCAAACGGTCGGATTTGTTCGTTTGTACAAAAGTCTGGAATCATCTGCACGAATTCGACGAGGTGCAATGGTCGTTGAACAATTCTCTCAAGAATCTGCAGTTGGATTATGTTGACTTGTTCTTGGTTCACTGGCCTATTGCTGCTGAGAAGGACGAGAACTACATGCCTAAGCTTGGGCCTGATGGCAAGGTGTGAAGCTTTCCCTCTTTCTAGTTTCAATTTAGCAATTCTCCACCCCTTCAATTCCTTTTGCGAGCGTTGTAGAAGAGCGTTGAAAAAACCCCCAACGGGCTTTGAATGAAATACTAAAATAATCTCGATTTCAATACAAAATAGTACGTGATCAAAGAGGAGTTAACCAAGAATCCCGAGCCGACATGGCGAGGGATGGAAGCCCTTTACGATGCCGGAAAAGCCAAAGCGATTGGACTCTCCAACTTCACCATTCCTGGCATCAAGCAGATCCTTTCCTTCGCCAAAGTGCCCCCACACGTCAACCAGATCGAGATTCACCCTTTCCTTCCCAACAACGAGCTGGTCGATTTCTGCTTTTCACAGAACATTTTACCGCAAGCTTATTCGCCGCTGGGTTCTCAGAATCAGGTCCCCAACACGGGTGAGAAGGTCGCTACGGATCCGACGCTCAATGCCATTGCGAAAGAGGGCGGCCATACGCTGGCTCAGGTGTTGATTGCCTGGGGATTGAAGAGAGGTTATGTTGTGTTGCCCAAAAGCTCGAACCCGGCTCGCATCGAGAGTAACTTCAAGGAGATCGAGTTGACACCGGAGCAGTTTGAGGCTGTTAACCGTGTTGCCAAAGGAAGACACTGTCGGTTTGTTAACATGAAGGATACTTTTGGGTATGATGTTTGGCCTGAGGACAGTGCATAATTGAGAGAGGAGTTTTCCATATTTAGGCACAGCAATTCGTGCTGTCAGAAGAATTCATTTTTGCCGTGATGTAAATACCCTTAATATGATTCCTTTTTCGATGGTATCATCGTCTTGAGCCTAACCATTGAGAAGGAATTTTCACAAATGGTGAAAGGCTGTAGAGAGTAGACCATAGCTCCGTTTAGCGATCATTTTTGGATGGGAAAAGAGCCCGGTAAGCTTTAACGTATAATTGTTAGGGCGACAGCCCGCTCGATAAATCAAGAGCGAGACCTATAGTTATGTGCAATGTCAGCTTTCAAGGGGCGTGTTCTTTTGTGAGCTCTGTAGACTGTCTGCTGCTGTGAAGTTCTGCTGCGAGAAAAGGGGAGAGACGGCCAGGCTTGGCAAGTCGGGCTTGCCGACCTCGAGCTCTTGAACCTAAATATATTAGCGTGGTTTTAGGCTTTAGCGCCCCCAAGCCCGCCCAGGACTCAGGAGCGAGGACCTAAGTTAGTAGTTAAACCCCGTCGTGCCTGGAGCTTGGAGATGCTTGATGAAACTCAGGATACACAAGTCCGTCGTGCCATTGTACTTTTCACACCTCACTCAACCATGCCTTTCTAGGAGCACTCAATCAACCTCATGCCACCATAGAACATATTAGTTATACAAGGCACAATGCTGATGGCTTCCGCTTCTCGGCTGCTTGGCCAGCAGATTCGTGTTTGCTATCCAGCCCGCCAGAGCGCGTTTGCCGGGACGCGATTGAGGAGAGGCTTTAGAACTGACGCAGGGTCAAACTCGAGGTTGCCAGATTTCGCTTTCGCATTCGAGTAGGATTACTTTCATTCTTATCCATGTGTGTGTTTATGTGTGTGTTTCTAAATCGTCACCAGCATAGATGGCGTTCTCCTTCGAGCTTCCAAACCCCTCCCTGGGGCCGCCCAGTCCCTCTCGCTCCTAGAAAAGCAACGAATTCCATTTATCCTGTTAACGAATGGTGGTGGGATGGCTGAATCTGAAAGAATAAGCCAACTGAATGACCGGTTGGGCCTTCAACTTCACCATAGTCGCATTATCCAGAGCCACACGCCTTTTGCGGAACTGGTACAAGGCAAGAAAGAACAAGAGCCATTGGAAAACAAATGTGTGCTGGTCGTTGGTGGGCCCGACGACAAATGTCGGCATGTTGCCAAGCAGTATGCTTATCACCGGTTACAATTGGGTTAAAAATCTCTAACATGTGGATTAGATATGGATTCAAGTCCGTGATGACCCCTGCGGACATTTTCATGTCACATCCTTCGATCTGGCCATTCTCAACGGGTTTCAAGGATTACTATAAACGGTTTGCTCAGCCCGTCAAACAAGCGGTCAATGGGAAATCTCCTGGGAACCTGAAGATCGACGCCATTCTTGTTTTCAACGACCCAAGAGATTGGGCGCTTGATATTCAAGTCATTGTTGATGTGCTGCTCTCAAGCCAAGGCATTGTGGGCACCTACTCAGACAAAAACAATCGAGAGGATTTACCGAACCGCGGATTCCAACAAGATGGGCAGCCCAAGCTCTATTTTTCAAACCCAGACCTTCTGTGGGCTGCAGCCTATCACCTACCACGCCTGGGCCAAGGAGGATTTACCGCAGCTCTACGAGGAGTCTGGGACGCTCTTACCGGCGGCTCTGCTGCCGGCGTGCAATTGCAAAGCACAATCATCGGCAAACCTCATCAGTCCACTTATGAATTCGCCGAGAAAAGGCTGGTTCAGCAGAGAGAAAGTGCCTTCAAAGAAGCAGATTTAGTTTCCCTTCGTCATGTTTATATGATTGGAGACAACCCCGAATCTGACATCCGTGGAGCCAATTGTTTTAACAGTGCTACTGGGACCGAATGGACATCTATACTGGTGAGAACAGGGGTCTACAGCGGAGCCACACCTGCCTGGACGCCAAAAGTCATTGTGGATGGAGTTCAGGATGCTGTCGAGTGGGCATTGAAGCAATCGCAATGGCCGATCTCGCCAGGTTTGTATCAGAAAAAGATTTAAGCCTTTTTGTATGGTTACTTTGTTTTGCAGACTGAATACCCATGTTGCGCGAGCGCCTGTTTTCGTTCATCCTATGATGTAGTTACTTTTAAAATTCAGCATAAGGCATGATTTGCATGGAATGAAACTCAATTTTAAACTGATTGAAACTTGACTGAACAAGTACCATTATCTCATATCCACCTGATGCATTGGAAGTCTTAATAACAGGCTGGTTCAACTTGCTAGGATACTAACTAGGGCTTAGGGCTCAGAAAACTCGGCGGGGTGACGACTGCGGGGATGATTCATCTCGTTCTCGTCACGCTTGCAGCCTGTTCCATTGTCTTCGCCCTTTAATTACACATCACTTGGTTGTTTTGAACTGTTGGTCGTATATTCGATCCCAATATCTTTCTATTCGTGGCCCAATACCGGGAACCTGAAATCGGCGTCATGGAATTGCCTTCGGCCACGACGTTACCCCGCCGTGAAAGGGACGATGCACAGCAACCACAACAGCCCGAAGCAAGCGGGGCTGCGGAATCTGCTACACCGGCGGCACCTAGCAAAAGCGCTTTGAAGAAGGCGGCCAAAGACAAGGCAAAGGCCGAGAAGGCTGCTCAACGCGTCGCTCAAGAGCAAGCTCAAGCCCAAGCAAGCCAAGCTGCCGATACCGCAAAAGACTTCTATGGCAAGATGCCGGAGACCGACGATCTTCCTGAGATTACAAATTTCCCTCAATTCACGTCCGGAGATTTCTACGAGAAGGAAGTTACATTGGTTGCGAGGGTTGACAATGCGCGTGTTCAGAGCGCGAAGCTGGCGTTTTTGATGCTGAGGCAGCAAGGGAAGAAAGTGCAGGCGGTGATCTTTGCGCAGGAGCCTATTTCGAAACAGATGGTAAAATGGACTGGTGGATTGAATGTTAATTCTATTGTGCAAGTTACTGGTATCGTCAAGAAGCCAGAAATCCCTGTGAACTCGGCGACGTATAGCAACATGGAATTGCACATCAGGAAGATCTACATGATTGCGCAAGCCGCTCAGCAGCTTCCTATGCAAGTCAAGGATGCAGAAAGGCCGCCTCCGGAATCAACTGAAGAAGGACAGGTGGATTCCGAAGGCGCACCAATCGTGACACTCAAGACTCGCCTTGATAACCGGATTTTGGATCTCCAGACTGAAACAAGTCAAGCTATCACTTGGATTTCTAGCGGAGTCGCTCATGCATTCGCAGAATTCATGTTGAAGAGCGGCGCAAGGTGGATCTTCACGCCGAAGCTCTCTGGTACTGCTACTGAAGGTGGTTCGGATGTTTTCGAGTTAGGGTATTTTAAGAGAAAGGCATATCTTTCACAGAGCCCACAACTATACAAGCAAATGTGCATCGCTGGTGACATGATGAACGTATTCGAGATTGGACCTGTGTTTAGAGCTGAGGAGAGCAACACTCACAGACACTTGACTGAGGTAAGTAGCGCATTGGTACTTATGACTTTATCATCATTAATGTAGTGAGTCTATAGTTTATCGGCCTTGACTTCGAACGAACATTTCAACACCATTACCACGAGGTTCTCTCATTTGCCGAAGAGCTTTTGGTGTTTATCCTTTCAAAGTTGAAGCTCCGCTTTAAGGATCAGATTGAAGTCATTCAAAAATCCTATCCCAAAGCTGGCGACTTCCGCCTACCTAAGGATGGCAAAGCTCTTCGATTAAAATATATGGAAGGAATTGCTTTGTTGAAAGAAGCAGGTGTCGACGTGTCGGAGCAGGAGAGATTCGAAAACGATCTAACAACAGCTATGGAGAAGCACCTTGGACGCATCATTCGTGAGAAGTACGATACCGACTTCTACGTTCTTGATAAATTCCCAAGTGCTGTGCGCCCATTCTATACCAAAGCCTGCCCCGAAGACCCCACCTTCTCCAACTCATACGATTTTTTCATGAGAGGCGAAGAAATTATGTCTGGGGCACAGCGAATTAACGAGGTCGAGGAACTTGAAGCTGCGATGAGAGCCCGTGGTGTTGATCCCAACCTTGAGGGATTCGAGGACTACCTGGCTGCTTTCCGACAGGCATGTCCTCCGCATGCCGGCGGAGGTCTTGGGTTGAACCGTATTGTGATGTTCTTCCTCGGGGTGCCTAACATTCGGTTGGCAACATTGTTCCCTCGCGATCCTCAAAGGTTGCGACCGTAGAATGGACATCGCCTTTAAGCACTGAGTCGCTAGGTGTTATGTAATGGGTAGAACAAAGAAAATAATAAAACTGTTTCTAGATATTTATAACCATCATGCAAAGATAACTAGTTGCTGCGACGCGAAGTGACGCGCGATTTTATAGTTTCACAGGCAATCTTCTTGGCGTTGTGCGAGTCCATGATCCATCATCTCAGCGCTTTTGGGGATGATAAGCTAGGTAACTACCTACCTTTACAACTGTATTCTACGTGACGAGATATTGCTGTTACCATGTCAATGAAACGAAAAAGCCCGTCTTCGATCGCGACTGACTCTCCGAGCACGAAAAGAACTCGTGTCTCAGCAGCGGAAGATCCTGAAGCAGACGCTGCAAGTTCGTCATCGGAATCGCCCCAAACCCATAGCAAATACCCACGAAACGACCCAGTTTTTGGGCAAAAGCATGCCTTTCCGGGCTTAGACAATGAGAATGATGAACTGCTCTACGGTCCCCCAGAAGATGGCTTCCAATATCTTCGTATGGTCAGGTGAGTCACATCTCGAGATCCTCTTATAGTTTTATTTTATCCATTGGCTAAGTCTTTTTTTCTTCTTCCTATTTTGGTGTTGTTCTAGCTTAGTGACGTGAATGACTGATTGGTATGCTCCGTAACCTGCTTTACGGGCGCGATTTTGATATAGATCGGAAGCTATGAACCTGCCAGCCATTTTTATCGCGCCGGAGCGGTTGGTGAATGGAAACGGTGCTATTGATAACGCGAGTCAAGCTCAGGCTGAAGCTGTTGGAACTAGGACCGGTGGATATTACTCGGATGGGGCCTTCGTTGCGCTTCCTACGGCGCCTCCGGTGGCCGCGCCCGTCGAGCCCAGGGATAGTGAATCCCCCGATCCGCAGGAAGCTTACTATAATCTCCTTCACCATCGGTTTCTGCTATTGCGTTCGACTTTGAAATGTCTTCCTCCAGCTGATAAGATTGCGTCACTGGATGATAGTCATAGAATTTCCCTACCGGACGATAAGCAGGCTAGGCTGGAATGGCGAGGACTCTTGCAGACGGCCGATCCTCATATGGTTCAAATTGCTTGCATGGACCCAGAAGACGTCTTGCGGGTGTTGGCCGTTGCTACACGGTCAATATCCGAGGCAGCGAGGAGCGGAGAGGCAGTCCGGGTGAAGAGGTTGGCTGCGTGGGTGTGGGGCCTCCTGGGACGGTGCAGAGAAGTTGGAGAGATGGGAAGTGACGCAGTTGCAGATTTAAGGGAACTCGGTAAACGGGCGGTGAAGATATTGATGAAGATCAGGGAGGTTGAAGGGCAAACTTCTAACGTGGGTTTGGAAAATGGCCATAAACCTGATGTCGGGGATGGTGATGGAGGAGCGGCTGAGGCCCAGGCGGATCAGACTACGCTGGCAAATGGGGAAGATACCGTGCTTGGGGTTGTTGCTGAACTTCAAGAACTAGCCCAGACAGAGACGGTCAACACTACACTTGCGAATGAAGAAGAAGAAGAAGAAGAACTGGAAGCAGCAAAAGCGCGGCTCAGGGCTCGGCTCGCTTTCACGTTTTCAGATGAAAATGTCGCTGAGGATCAGGACTCTGGCGTTCCAAGCGTGGGTGAAGATGGAGAGATCAAGAGCGAAGATGAAATCACATCTGTTGATTTGCGCAAGGAAACGCATGCTATGCTTGACATGATTATCAGCATCGTTGGCGAATTCTATGGCCAGAGAGATTTGTTAGAGTCTCGAGATATCTGGGAAGAAGGAGAAGAAGGATGGTAGTCTGTGCTGTCGGAGAGCATCTCTCGCAAGACGGATTCTAAGAGCGATGGGTATTGGTTTAGTACTATAGCGAATTCACTGAGCACATATGCAGCGGTTTGAAAGTGAGATTAACATTATCAGCATAACTAAATAATCGCGTGTTTTGTTGAAGGGCCTTGTCATTTGTGACACTGAGATTTGTGGTGATAGTCAGTGTTAAACTAGCCTTTGAGCCGCCCGCTTCGCGGGCGGCCGCAAAATATAGTTATAAACTAATGTTATTATTTAATGAAATGTATTACCAATTATATTATTTAAATTTTTATTATTAGATTTCTATAGATTTGTAGATCTATGTAGATCTGTAGATTTCTAGAGATTCAGGGAGGATTCATCCAGTTCATACATATCTAGATCCCTAGATTTTTATAGATTGTTAGATTCTTAGAGATTCATAGATTTCTAGAGATTCATGAAGAATTCATTCAGTTTGTACATATCTAGATTTCTAGATCTCTATAGATTTAGAAAGAATTTGTTCAGTTTGTACATGTCTAGATTCATAAATTTTTATAGATTCATAGATTCTTAGAGATTCATAGATTTCTATAGATTTGAGAAGAATTCATTTCATTCATACATGTCTAGATTTATGGATTCTTATAGATTCATAGATTCTTAGAGATTTATAGATTTCTAGAAATTTGAGAAGAATTCATTCAGTTCATACATATCTAGATTTCTAAATTTTTATAGATTGTTAGATTCTTAGAGATTTGTAGATTTCTAGAGATTCATGAAAAATTTGTTCATGTTGAGACCTCAACTAGCTTACAACTAACTAACTGCTAGCAACTAGGCAGGTACTTGATGAAATACTGAAGATGGTTCTTTACAAAGAGGTCTTGGAGATGGAGAGGTTTATAAAGAACCTCAGAGCCCTAATGCTCTGCCCTAGCACTAAACCTATTCTGTCATTGACAGTTACCTCTAGGCTATGGGTCTCAGATCTGGGGTCAGGCTCTAACATTACCCCCCTTCAAAGGCCCAGACATGCCTTCATGCTGGTAAGTCATCATTCTTTTTGTCTGGTAAGCTTCTATCAGCCTCTCAGACTTTGATCCACTGTTGCAAACATTTTGGTGGCCCAGGGTGGTTTGGGTAAGCTTCATGAAAGTTCTGGACCTGATGTGGTGAATTCTTTATGTTTTGTGCTGAGTATCACTTTGGGTCATTGTCAAATTCAAGCTACTTGATCTGGTATTGCAGCTTTTCATAGTGAAGCTGACTTGCAACAATTTGCTTGACTTCTCACTGATTCTCATCATCAATCTCTATGAGTGTGAGCTTGTCATACTTCTGATCTGGTAGTGAATTATCAGTGATGTGACATAGCTTATCTGAAGAAAAAATTGAGTGAATCTTCATGCTTGTTAATAATTTCAGTCAGTAGCTGTTGTCAATCTTTTCTGTTATTTTAAAAAGTTCTGCATTCTGATCTGCAAGCTTCTGATTCAGATAATTGATTGAGTACTTATATAGAACTAAATAGACTTTGTTCTCAATCTTGAAGTTAAGCTTCTATTGATGATGATTTGTCTGTTTTTTCATTGTTTTCTGTATTTTTTGCATGCTGTTTCAGACAAACTTTTAAATGTTCTTAAAGACTTTAATTTAATTCTGTATCTGTTGCTGATTTAGCTTTCTGTTTGTGACAGCTGATTTAATGATTTTCAGTTAAATAATGTTTGTGACTTATAGCTGTTAGCAATCAAAAATGATGAAAAGTTTGTAGAAACATGCATGTTTACTGCAGTTATGTAATTTATAATTGACAGCAATTCATCTTAATTATTCTGATAGTGATTGACATATAACTGAAATTGAGTTGTCAGATGCTGATTTACAATTTCAGTCTGATCATCAATTTGTAAGTGATAAACTGTTGAGAGCTTCAGCTTGATTCTCAGAGTGCTGATGAATTCATTTTAAAAGTTTGAAACAAATTGAAGTTCTTAATCTAAAACAATGAAATTTGATGCTCTGTAATGCTGATAGTGATGTTTCAGAAACAGTTAAGTCAATTTCTGAATGTCTATTTTTTTGATAGTTGAGATAAAGATGTCTTTTTTACTCAACTGACAAATAATCATCAATAAAACATTATGCTTAAATTTGATTATTAATACATTCATAAAATTTATGAAAAGAAAAACAATGAAATTTGATGCTCTGTAATGCTGATAGTGATGTTTCAGAAACAGTTAAGTCAATTTCTGAATGTCTATTTTTTTGATAGTTGAGATAAAGATGTCTTTTTTACTCAACTGACAAATAATCATCAATAAAACATTATGCTTAAATTTGATTATTAATACATTCATAAAATTTATGAAAAGATGTTGTCATATTTGATGAAGAATTGAAAGTGATTTTAGCAGTTCTGAAATCTTATTCTGAAGAATTTTAATTCATTGATATATCAGACAGTTTTCTACATATTATTTAATATTGATCTGCTGACTCAGTCAGTAGAATCAGAATTTTATTAAAAATAGAGTTTTTTTTTGTCTGAGTGAATTACTGAGATTTATTTATGAATTTTTTTGATCAGATGAGTTGATAAGATTGAGTTTTTTTCTGTGAAAACTGCTAATTTTTCTTTGTGACAGAGCAACTTTTCATTGATTACACTTTATGAACTCTTCTTTTTGTTAGTTTTGATTTGTGATGACTGAAGCAATTTAATGAATCTGTTTAGTGTTTTAATTTTCTTAATAATGATGACAGTTTAAAATGTGATTTAAGTAATTTTCAGTGATGCAATTTCTGATTGATTCAATTGATTCATCAGCTTGCTTATCAATTCATTTTAATTTAGTGCTGTTTGAATTTTTAGATCAATGCACTCTGATTTTAACAGCAGTTGCATTTTTTTTTGTTCATCTTAACATCTAATCTGCTTAACATATTTGTCAAAATGTTTTTCTTTCTGAGTCAATATTTAATCTTGAAGTATAATTATGAAAGAAATTTAGTTCATTTTATTTGATAAGAATTCAGTTTTTTTTTTGTTATAAAATACTTCAATATCTGATAATCAGTCAGAATTTTGAATCTCTTCTTCTGCTGAAGTTCTTTTAATTTAGTCTGTCACTTTAATAAGACATATACAACAGTAAGCATTTTTTTG
>LJPK01001001.1:0-24744 GCA_001430945.1 Amauroascus niger
TTCCCTCTTGACTATAGAAGGTAAATAACTAGTTGGTCAGTTAGTTAGTTACATAACAATCAAGCAGCAACAGAAAGTGATAAACAACAGTCTATAAAACAACCGCAAAACAAAACACAAAAGTTTCCATATTCAGCCAAATACAATTTGTAACTCTTTCCATGGATTGATAGCTAAAGTAGAGAAGCATTAGACTCTGAACTGCATCTATGTCTTGAAGAAATGTATACTTGCTAGTTTCCTTTCACTTCGGCTTTCTTTCTCCCCTACAACGGACGTGCGCAGCACCCTAAGCCATAGACGCTGCAATCAAAGATTCTGGGGGGCTTGAAGGGGAAAAAATGGCCCTAAAAATGGCCCCTAAATTATGTCGACAACTTTTTGACAGCAGCTCTAGCAAAAGTTATCAAAGGATTCAAACCACAATTCAATCTTTATTAAATTTCTAACATGTGCTGGTGGTTCTATATTACATTCTTCCCCAGAGCATGTAATCAAGATTGATATCTTGGTGGACTCCCCAATTACTCCAGAAACGGGTCCCAAGCTTCTGGTGATAACTAACTACATAATAGTTTAGCTAACTACGGAGTAGTAGTTAGTTACCTTATAAGGCCCCGGTCAGCGCTGGGGGGTCTAACATTATTATATCCGGACTCCCGGTCAGCCAGCGCTAAATTGAAATAGGGATCTCTCGTTCAACATTCCATCATTCCAAAACTCTGTTGCTTAGCTAGCTACGCGTTGTAGTTTTGCTTCTGCGCGAGACTGGCAAGGACTTGCAAGTTGCGAGTCCAATTAACTAACTACGAGCGCGCTGCATGGAGATATCCGCTCCGATGCCATCACATTCTCCCAGTCAAGAAGATCTCCCTCGCGAATCCAGTCCGCAGCTTGAATCCCGCAAATGTCTACTCTCACCGTTCCCTTCACTCAAGCTCAATAACCAGATAAACCAGGGCAAACAAGCTCTTGTCCTCGCATTTCCATGCTCCATCGTGTTCAAATGCCCCATGAGATGGAGCCTCGACAACGACCCATCACCCGAAGCAACGAAGAGTGCAGAAATCGACGAGGCTATCGCTGCTGAGTCCATGTCGATCGAGAGACAGCTATTTCGCGACTTTCAAAAAAGGCCGCATGACAATATAATTCAAGCTCTGCTGATCGTCGCGGAGGGCGTGTTTCTCCCTCGGATGAGCTCTACGCTTGAGGAACGAACTCTCAGCTACCTCATTCGGCACCACCCCGAGCCTTATGCAACAGACGCCCTGAAACTGCGCTGGATCAGACAAATCACAGGTGCAGCAGCGTGGCTAGAAAGGCTGGGCTACGTCCATGGAGATTTGACGCCCCAAAATATTCTCCTAGACACTCGCGACAATATAAAAATTTGTGACTTTGGCCATTCCATACGGGTAGGCCAAAAATCACAGCACACTGACCCTCCTTACTCGCCTGGGGTTTTTGAAACTAGGGATCATAAAAGCGAGCAGTACGCAATCGCCTGGACCATCTACAGCATCTACCAGCCCGTTCCATCTGATTTTGAGATTCCGGAGACAACGGACTCTTTTTGCGGCTGGGAGTTTCCTACCCTGGAGAGTCACATTGTTGATCCGATCGTCCAGCGCTGCTGGCGTCTGCAATACCAGTCTCTCGCAGCTCTTCATCTCGACTGCCAACAGGCGTATGAAGCGTCCACGCCGTATTGCTCCCGCCTTGTAGACTCTCTGCGGTATTTGGTGCATGGTGTGGTAGATGGATTCAGATTCTGGATCATGAAGAGAATGTCCAAAGCTCTCTATGACACGCTAACGACTCATGGTATGTGCTTTTCCTTTTTATTTAAGGTCCTTATCGCTAACATTTACATACCAGATTACTCTCGCTTTGGACTGCTTGACCTTTCCTTCGCCTTGAATGAGATGAAAAAACCTTCTCTTAAGGCTATCAAATCAGGTATGTTTCGATTCATTCAAAGATGCGTGATAACGGTCCTTATACGTGCTTGATTCTTAGAACACGATACGACGACTTTCGAGAAGCCCAAACTGCAGTGAAAAAGGTATGTAAACAGATTATATCCTATCTAGGCACACCTGGAGAACCCTTACTCAGCTTGATGCCCTGTAGGTTTATAACCGAGTGTCTTGTTCAATTGATTCTAGACTTTTATATTCCATGTACTATACCCAGGCCTAAGGTGAAACATGCATATAATTAGCAGGAGGTTGATATTTGTTTTTTTTGGGGATCTTGTTGACAATGACTATTTTTGGAACTTGTGATTGTTTAGATCTAACCGACCATAGAGACAAAAGCTTCTTTTGTGTTATAACTTATATGCACCTCATCATGGGCCAAAGATCAAGGATCAAGTAACAGAAACCTTGAAATGACCGACTACAACGAACCTTGTCACATAACAAAAGTAGAAAACGAGGTCTAGAGGAATCGAGAAAGAAAATATATGCCAAAGGACACATCAAACTCACCATCACCATCACGCCCAAGCCGGATTTAGTTAATTTAATCTCCTCCACCCACAAATTCAATTCCGAACGCCGACGAAGTGACCTGATTCCAATCTTTATTCTCTTCTTTCTTCCCATCGTACCTCAACGCCTTCACCGAAAGTGTGAAACTTCCCTCAGGAGCAAATTCACCAGACGCCAAGTTGCCAAAAACGGGGATGGGAATCCAAATCCCAGGCGGAAGCGGCCCAAAGGGTGCATCGCCACCGAGTCTCCCATCGAAGCCCTCAATGGGGTTACTAGGAATAATCTCCGCCTGGATTTCGCGTGTGTAAAAGTCGAGGCCAACCATCATAACCGGCAGATCAAAGTCTTCTATATCCGTAACGTTGTCTTTCGGGAATTTGAAGATACGGCCCTTGTCAACTCCCTTGCTAATGTCGCTTGTCGCTGCCAGATAAGTAGATGGTTTATTGAACGGCTCGATTTCAGTGAGATCAGAAGGAGACCCCATGTACGGAACAGAATGCTCCGCGCCACCTTTTTCCTTGATAAGAATGTGGCCGCTATAAATGGGAACCCGCTCGCTTGCCAGATTCCTAGGAGCTCTGAAATGAATTAACGCCCCCAGGGTTGTTCTTGGTGGTACCGCGATCTTCGGGGGAAAGAATATGACACGGGCACTTTCAGACGTAACTTCTGGCAGCGTTCCGCGATCTAATAGGTTGGAGAAGACGGTGTAAACGGTGTGAGAAGGCTCGTGTGAAAGTGAATAGAACTGCCACTTTGACCCATGGTTACGGATTTTGATCAGAGATACCATACTTTTGCCTTTTAGTTTGACATGGGTTGGCGAAATAACAGTCTTCGAGCGTAGAGCGGAATACGCGTTGATAAGACCGCCACCCTGCTGAATCGGAGGAGCGAGGGTGTTATCGCTAGATTTTCCATCGTTGAACTTCATTGGATTTGCAGTGATGCTAAGAGCACGAACGAGGGATTCGGGGCTCATTCGACTGTTGTCCTGTTTAAAAAGGGCAGCGACACCTGCTGCAAATGGAGCTGCGCCTCCTGCACGGGATAAAACACCGTAAAATCCATCTCTCATTGGCAATGTTGCAAGCACGTTCGCGCCCGGGGCGGCAAGCATGGGCGCTGGGTCCAACTCAAGCGACGGACCCCATGAGCTATAATCAACAACGGAGCCGCCGAGTTTATTGGGAGCTTCCCGATACCGGAAATCAGGCTTCTCTGGGTCAGTAAATGTAAGGGTGGCATTATCGCCCTTCAGAAAGTTTGCCTGCCACTCATCGCCTTGTTCGCGGGTGACAATGCCGAATCCGAGCAGGACAGCGTCTTCTTCTTCGTTGGCACTATTAACAGCAACTGATTGGAGAATATCGCCATTATCGTGAAGCATAAGGTATTTCACTCCAAGGCCGATGGCATCTAGCATAGTGCCCAGACAAAAAGGAACCAGCACAACGTTCTCGTCTAAACCGGGTACACCGGGTGGGAAGTCAGGGCAAGTGAGAAGACTATAGGGATCGTCGTAGTCCATTGTGTAGTTCCATGTCCATAATGCTCGCGTCTTCCTGAAAGGTGTATCAGTTGGCTCATATTCAAAAGTTTCACTTTTACCGCCATTGACGGAGTATTCTCCAAGGAAGCGGAATATTGGTTTAACAGTGTTCTCAACTGTAGCAACAGAGAGCACACCGAGTGCAGTAGCGGGACTGTTTGCCTGGAACGGTGGTCCTCCAACCTCACCACAGACGGCAACACAAGTAACACCTGATTCTACAATACTGGACACGACACGTCCAAGTGGATCTAAAAGAAGATTAACATAAAGCCGTAGCATATACAGACAGCGGGCGTGACGTACCAGTATGAACACCGCTATATGAACCAAAAGACAGGGAGATAACATCGGCACCATCTTCATAGGCTCTCAAGTACGCGCTGATAACAACGTCATCCGAGGTCCAAAGAAAGCAGTCGAAAATACGATACATCCCTATTGTGGCGTCGGGAGCAACACCGGTAGCGTTGAGTGCACCGGAATTGGCTGCGACAATTCCTGCCGCCCAGGTACCGTGGAGGCCACAAGATTCATATGGGTCGTCGTCAGGCTGGGGGTGCCCGATCATAGCGTTATCGCCCACAAAATCGTAACCTTTAGCAACTTTGTATCCTGGGCCGAATCCGCCACCTAGGTCGGGATGCTTATAGTCAACGCCCGTATCAAGGATGGCAACAAATGTGCCTTTCCCTGTGAGGCCCTGGGCATGAAGCTTATCGACTCCAGTCATTACATGGGTTGACCACCCGTCTTCAGATCGACGTTTGGCCAACTTGGGAGTTTTTGGTTTAGCACCAGCGGGAAACCTAGAGTGTATCTGACCAGAATCACGTTTGATAAGTCGCAGTGGCCAGACATTTTTAACCTGCTTCGTTGACATGATCTTCGCCATTGCGCGGCTCTGGTCTTCTTCTTTGTCGACGATAAAAGAAGAGCCACGGAAGAATTTGTGATTGAAATCGAACCGGTGCTTAGCCGGTAATCCGACTCCATCGAGAGCGGAAGATAACGCAGAGAATTGCTTTCTTGTTGTTAACATCATATCTTCTTAAACTTGCGGATCCCTGGCTTACCTTGCTGCTGTCGTGATATTCCACAAGATAACCTCCCTTGAGGAAGGTTGCCTCGACGTTGTACACGGGCGGTGGTTTGTCTCGCCCTGGAAATATGAAGGTATCTGCAGGAGCTCTGGCCGAATGCACAGGCAACGAGCACAGCAGGCCCGCAAATGCGAGCGAAACAAAAAAGCCCATGTTGGCTCGATTTGCTGTACCAAGTCTTGGTACTGCGTAAAAACTGCTTCCAGTCCAATGCTCGACCGTAGCTGGGAAGGGCTGGTGGTTAAATATGTAGAGATGAACCGCTCACCCAGCTTCCCATCAACGTGGCGAGCCCGGCATTTCGGAAATAACATTCTTTGATCTAATTTTGTTCGTTGTACCCCCCACAGAATGTATGCAATTAAATGTCCGTACCCTGTAACTATACCGTTGCATTGAGCCGAACAGGTCAGAGACCGTCTGCCCCAATATTCACATTAGAGGGCGCTCCATCTGGGACATTCGCTAGAAACACGTCCAATCGAGGAGCAGCGACATACACATGGTGTCATTACTTGCGCAGCGCACAGTCCGGTCAAGCAAGGGCATACTTGGTAGGTTAGCAGCATGGGTTCCGGAATTACCTCTACCCTTGCTTGCAAACGAAAGCAGCTAATAATAATAGGCGTAGGAATGCAAAGGCTTCGGGAACGAGAGACAGTTCACCATTTAGTTTCGCATATTTGAATTGCTTTTCTCTAGCCGACATCCCATCTCTGCCGTCGCTCGTTATCCCGTTGCAGCTAAAAGTGTGTTAGCCCGGGGAATTGTCTATGCCTCAGGAAGTTCCAATTTGAGCTGAGGGTATGAGGTTGGGGACAAACGACAGTATCTAACATCTTCACCGCTTTTGAAGTGCTTTGCAGGAACAAAAAAACATCTCTGTCCTGGGTGCTCTTCTTGTGGGTAAACCCGCGGTCTCTCCGTAAAAACCACCCAGCTAGCTGGTAACTAGCTAGCTGGAGCAAGTGTCCATAGCGCCAAGTTCCCAGGGTCCCTTGCGGCTTTGTTGGAACAATGAATAGAATCTCTTTTTCTTCTTTCTCCCAATCTCAAAAAGCGGAAAGCGTGTTATTATGTTGTCTCAAATTTTGACATGGTGCCTGGGGGTTTACCCCTGTTGAGTCGATGCTGCTATACGAAGGACGATACGCGCCTATTGGGCCTGCATTGCAGCAACGAAGTGCTGTGCTGTCATTCTCTGGGGTTCAGCATCCGTCGGCACCCGCCACCTGAACCAGAAGAATATTCCACGCAGATGCTCGTCACCTTCTCTTTCCGCTCATGTTTTAGCACCAGACCGACCTTCTTCGTTCTTGCGGGGGAGTTCCCAAGGCTTGCAGATCAAAGCGCCCGATTCCTGAGCTAACAAATTTGTTAACTAACTACGGAGTTGCGCAGGGGGTTTTCTTTGGTCCTGGGAGAGGCGTGTGCTCCATGCTTTTTCTGCGACATCGCGTTCGGATCGAGCCTGATGAGGTTGAGAATGCTGGCCTGCTTGGTTTTGGACGTATAAATATTCATCCTAAGGAATGCTAAAAGTGCGCTGGCGCTCGTTCAGTAGTTATCCTCAGCCTGCCGCCATAAGGCTCCAGGGTTGCATTTTCGCTTCCTCGACGTCAAAATAGCACACGGAATGTATAAAAAAGAATCCAGGTCCCAGAAATCTTCTTGGAGTAGGAGCCAGCTCCTCAGACTCAACAACCGAGCTCATGGGAGCTAAACGAGGTTGAAAAGGTTGAGGGGCTGGAAAGGTGGGGTTTTTGATCGAGTTGGAAGAAATGCGAGATTCTAATAAATAACACATTCAAAACTTTAGGTTCTGTGAATTTCTCACCCATAGTTTATGTCTGTTTTGAACTATAATACTGTACTTTCTTATCCCAAAATGCACGACACAAAGTCATAAGCCAGTATCAAATACTAATAGAACCATTAACTAACCCCTGGTCGAGCCTAAGACGCATGCAGCCCTTCTATGCCACCAGGTATTTGCGACAGTTCCCCACCAGCGCTTCACGTCGAAGAGCGCATCCTTTGTCAACCACATTTTGCAGTCGGCCGGCTCATACACAAATTGTCGTGGCACTCGGTTCTCGTCATTGGGATAAACGCCGTTGCGATAGTTGACGCGTCCGCCATGGCCATTGTTGCGCAGACGGCTCAGTACGTATCTCCCTTCTCGGAACATCTTGCCCAGTCGGGTGTTCTCCAGCTTGCGTTGCTCTTCTGGGGTTGAGTACTTTGTAATAACCGCCTGGGCCACACCCCAGAGCTCTCTGAATGTGAGGACTTGGGTACCCTTGACGCCGCCTACGGCTTGCATGGGCCCGGGTCGAGGATGGCCGCCGGTCGCGATGGATTTGACTCCATTACGGTTCAACAAATCCGCAAAGATCGCACAGGTGGACGCGCAGATCCCGTCAGTGACCAGCACCATATCCTCCGTCTTGAATGCCTGAGGCGCAACAGTGCGGTTGCCAAATCCAGAAACAACTAGACCACCGGCTTTCACGGACATCTCGACATTGTTGAAATCCCAGTAGGCGAGGTGCGAGAAATTGCCAGCCCTGACGGTCTCTGGCCCGAAATAATCAGGCCAGTCTTTGAATTTCTTACCGTTGACATCCACATAAGAGTTAAGATCAAAGATGTCGTTTCTTTCTGGCTCCGCAGCAGGACTATTCGGTGCAGATGGGTTATCAAGGAGATAGTTAACCGTTGTACCGGTTATGTCGAATTGTTCGATTGCGCGGAGATTCATGGGGGTTTCGATCTTTCCTTCTGGGAGCAGCTACGTATCATGAAGTCAGAGAAGAGCAGACCTTTGGCATTGCTCCCGACGATCACTTACTTGCTTGAACGTATCATATCCCAGGAAGATTGTACCACCCCGGTTGCCGGTTACATCAATGAGAAGCTTCTCCTTCCCGCTTTTTTTGCACTCTGCCAGGAATTTGGTGACTGTTTCACTGTATTCCCCAAGGGGATCATTGCTGGTTGCAGCGCCGACAAAATTCCTTAGAGAAAGCACGGCAATCTTGGAATCATGACCCTCAAGGAAAAATCCGGCCACAGCGCCGTCGGGTGACTCAAAGATTGGTTTTGGATACGGGTTCGGATTGGTGTCCGGCGCGACCGAAGAAGATTCGGATGACGGTTGCGCCGTAAAGAATGGGGAGCGTTTTTGTTCCGAATCGTCAGAAAGAATGGAAACTTGACCACTGCAAAACTTCTCGTAGAATGTCTTGCCGTCCTTAACTCCAGTGAAATCGACACTAAATGAAGCGGTATTATCATAATGTTTCGTGGTTCCGTCCTCAAAGCCAACAGTAGTCTTTGGGCCGGTATAGAGACCCAGACTTGTCACGAACGCGCCATTGGAACTAGGGGCAGCGTGTGGGAGGGTATAGTAAAGGCCGTTGTAGAGGGCATCTGGATCTTGAAAGTAGCCTTTGTAGGAAAATTCTATCAGCCATCTCACAGCGTTTTCACCATCAATGGTTCTAAGCGCCGCTGGTCTCTTCGATCGACCCTGCAGGTCAGCTATATGAACATATTAGTATCGTCAGAAAAAGAAAGAAGCCCAGAAACTAGTTAAGTAAAGCTTCGACCCACCGAGCGAGTAAACTTTGGGGAGCCGGAAACCATTATCTGAAATAGATACAAGCGGGCCAAGTTCAGACCGGGCGAAGGCGAAGATGGAGTTAAGATCCATCCCCAAGTTGAAGTGGCCATCATGCACCGTCCGGACCAGGCCATCTAGCTCGGTTTGAAATTCGAATTCATTCTTATACCCGTTGCGTGCGGCTTTCGCGCGGATCTTTTTAATGCCTCCCTCGAGATCGGTGCCTGGTACGCGGTACCCCCTAGGCGGATCCTTCAGGAAATCCTTAGTTGTCTGCCAGTCCCAGAAGTAGGGCAATCCGTCGATCAATTGCAGTGCATCCTTTGACTTGAATGGAACAGAAGTCAGACAGGCGTGGGCAAGTTCCGCTGAGACAGTAAAGTCACGAGCTATCAAACAGATCAGAGATTGTCTCTTGAACGCCGCTCGAGGCCATCCCAGGCTTCCAAACCAGGGGAACCCTACCATTCGGGTTTTCAGACTTCTGCTTCTCTTGGGCAGCAGCCACTTGAGCGCAGGGCTCAGGAGTGGTAGGCTTTGCAAGGCCAAGTGAGGCAAGAGAGAGGACAATGCCAGTGAAGGCTTGACGAATAGGCGCCATGTTTCGCGTCACGGCTCCAGTGGAAACATTCAAGGTGAAGAGAAACGGACGGACAGTTCGTCAGAAGAGAAAAATGGGGAGATTCTGCTTCAGTATTAAATAGCACAGGCAGCGCGGACCCTGGCAGGCTTCCCCATCCCATCTGCAGTAACACGGCATCTTGGGAAAGGGAAAGAGGGACACAATTTCCCCTCGATGACCGGATAGCGGAACGGAATGGACGCAATGATGGCTCAACAAAGCCCTAGCCCGTGGAGGCAAGTGAACTTCTTATGTTGCATTGCAGAGATCCAGGGGTAAAATTGAAATCCTCCGCCAACAAGCACTTTACCAAACAGCCGAGGCGAGCTCGAGACTCCATTGGATTTTGCATTTTCCAAGCACCGGCTGCTTGGAAGCATCGAATGTTCTTTATTTATTCTGGCATCAGTCCCTAACCGATAGTTAACCTTCAACCGGCGTGAAGATTTCTGCGAAGATCTCAATCCCATCCACGGGTACCACTCGGCAGTGTCGGGTGATACGGGGGCAACACTAGCCTCATTGCGAGAACGATGGTCGCTGATGATAATGATGAACATGGGCCCGTGTGGATTGCAGACCAGGACAGCCCCTGCGAGACGGGCGCCATTCGCAGATTGCAGGGTGGCACGCCGTTCACGTTCAAGCCCCGGCGGGAAACTTTTTCACTCTGAGGACCCTATGAGTCCAAATCCCTGATTCACCTAGGTAGTTATTGCTTATCTGAACGAATCGACTGCATTCCATCCGTGACGATAGGCCGGGTTGCAGTAACATGAGCGGGGAACCAGGCACAACATGCCAGGGCAAGCAATGGCGATCATCAAGCTGAGCTAGTTAACAAACGTTTGTGATGGAAGCTTGAGGAATGAATTAGTTAAATAATCCCCAATCAACCCAGTGTCTTCCGTACTTCGCTGCTGCCGTTGTTACTCTATCTAAATGGTCATCGGGCCGACTTGGTATAGAGATATCCAACAGCATGAAGGCATTTCTGCAACGAAAGCCGTCTCTGTCTTACAAGGGTGGGTGGGTGTCATTTAGTTAGTTCTGCTGCACCCCTTGAACTCAATCGGGGCCTTGCTAATATTATGGCTCAGTGAGCCAGGCTCGTTTTTTGGTCCCCATGCCTGAACCAGCTCAGGGCAGATCCTGGTTGATTGGTGATGCCGGATGTTTCTTGAATCCGTATCTTTCTTCGGCTTTCACAGGTCTCTACTGATCCATCTACCTAGCAATAATCCTTTATCCGTGTCCCCTCTTCACGGTCCACCTTCCTTGTGCTGAGAATAAATAGTCCTCAGAACAGGCCTCGAGCGTCCATTGGATCAATCATGATTGGTAGGATCCAGAGAATAGTCAGCTCTGTAGCAACAAGAGACTACATCGCTGCTTAGAATGTCAGAATCCAATGTTTTCGACAGGTTAGCCACGGTTGTCAGGGAATATGAACTCTCAAAGTGTTTCAACACTTGCGTTTCTTTAACAATATGTACAGACTGTCTCCACCGCATGAAGCTGTAAAAGGAAGGTAGAACAACATATAATACATACATACCCCTTTAAACAGGCGGTATCGATTCACGACATATCGGGCATTGCAGTCGAAGTCGCATCCAGGTCTCCAAACACGAGCTATGGAAAATATGGCAGCACGGGGTAATCATATACGTCCATCGGGTGAGAAGGTTTGTCGCGCTTTCTGTCACACTAGTCCCCGAGCCGCTGATACCGTGGCCGGGGGTCAAAAGCACAGGCACCTCTATGTCCTGCATACAGATCGCACAGTCAAAGAGCTTTCTCTTCCTGTCCCTATTTCCCTGCTTGTTACCGTCTGCCGAGCTTTCGGAAACATCTCGCTGCTCTGCTCGTAGGGAGCTTATAGGCAACGTGTCGCCAGCTTCTAAATCTTCACCTGACCCGCTGGCGGACGCGTCTCGGAGAATTGGATGATAATCGTATGCCGGCGGAACCCAAGACTTCGGAACGAAGAACCTTGGGCCAAGAATATCTTGGCTGACAAGCACCCAGGTTTGAACCCATACCCACGAGGCAAAGGTAAATATTTCAACCGAGCTGAATGTCGTTAACAAGGCGTTTCGGGGAAATAGATAAAAGTAAACAAAAGGGAAAACACGAAGCATGCTTTGCCCTATCACAAACTCCCACTGAAGCGCTTTTCGACAATTGCGCATGATATTTCGATATATCTGGGGTATCCAAAAGGAAAGGTAGATAAAAATAAGGGTATTGGAGTATATCACAGAAAGCCGAGTCGGCCAAAATGTTGCCCAGGAAGACAAAAAACACAAACTAAAAAGTGTGAAGTAAAACCGAGTATACATGACACCTGCACTGACTCCGGGTCCGTTGTTGGTTTGCGTTGGATTAGGTGTTTCGTTGGTGGGACTATCCTGGTCCGGAGGCAGGATGATGGGAGTTGCACCGGTATCACGCGGCGCTGGAGCAGTTGTTGGTGTAGGAAGGCCTGGAGGAGACTGCATTGAGGGAGTCTGAGAAGCAGTAGAGCGAGAATCGCTTTCTCTTCGCTCCGGTTCCTGGATTGTCCATATCTCAATCTGGAACTTCATTCCAAGGAAGCTGATAGAGAAGAATGCTAAAAATGAAGTAGCCGTGATCAATAGAAAGGAAGCCTCGGACCAAAGATGCACCATGACAAAAGAGATAAGGAGAGCGTCGCCCATTGACATCATTGCTATCGTAAAGAAGCTTACTCGGCTCCGCGTTGACGGCGTTGATGATTCTTTCATCTGGCGCATCAGCATTTTGATTTGTATGGCAAATATACCGGCAATGATAACAATAAATCGCTTTGCATATTTGGAATGCTCCTCTCGCTTTAGACCAGAAAGATAAAGGCCGTCTTGAGGCGAATGAGTTGGTGGTCCTTTGGACTCGAGCACAAAACCACAGTCGGGAGAAAACAGTGCGGCAGACATTACCATTGGCGGTGCATTCGGAACAGGAACTCCTTTGGGGAATCGAAGTTCCTCCTCAATGGAATTGATCGTTGATTCCTTGGCTAGGGTATCTCCAAGCGTTATGGGGTGCTGCTGGAGATAGACAACGTATTCGCATTTAGGGGAGGGAAAGGCCGCATCTGGCCCATTGGGTAAAGACGACCAGGGCAGGTATTGTTCTGGTTGGCTTTGCTTTATCTCTAGGGCATCTGAGAAGGCCTTGCTAAGCATTCGGCGCGAGTTTTCGAAGCTATCTTTCGACAACGTAAAATGAGGGAGCGCAGAAAGACCAGCAAACTTCTCGCTCGTGCTGGTGAGCACGATAGCCCCGGTCGCTGGAAAGTGGACGCCAAATAACGATACAACCCAGTTGTCGCCGAGTCCGTCATTGGTCTCCACCATCATGCGCGCTTTGATATCACGGACACGCACGCCATTCACATCCATGACCTTGCCACCCTCCGCTTCCTCTTGAAAGTCAAAGACAAGTCGCCCATCGTCTGTAGTGATATTGCGCGCAAACTCCTGGGTAAAGTATTCATGCTTTGCTGCCATGTACGTAAAATTCAGGTTTGGGCGGTTGGCAAGCTGCGGTTCTTTCCATCGAACCCAATCACCCCGTATCCTGCCAGTCACATTCCGATATACCGGGAGAGCCAGGCCAGTCAGGTTAGATGCGGGTGTCAGAGCATTTGGTTGAGTCAGAGACAGCTTTGAATCCGATATGCTCGAGGAACGAAGGATGGATTGCAGCTGTTCCCGAGCTCTGGCTTGCACGACAGGTAGCAGGCCCCATGCGTACCCGTCGGCCTTGGTCAACCCGGGAAGCGGCAGCCAGCGATCGTTCCGGCTGTCGAAGTCTCCATAGCTCGACGAGTTGAGCCAGGACACTGCGCGCTGCTCCTCGGCTATTTGCTTCTGAAGCTCTTCTTTCGAAGCCGGGGCCGGGGGGTGCGGGTCGGGTGCCGTGAAGAGGAAGAAGAGGAGGAGGAAGACGATGAGGGCGCGACGGCTGTCCATGAACGGCAACCAAAAGAAACCATGGAAGCCTTTTATCCTCCTTTACCGGATTCCAAATCCATCGCCAGCATCAACTCTGAAGCCGGGGGAGTGTCGTGGTTTGAGAAAGAGTTGTAACGTGGCGAGGATGAGGTTGTTGCTTGGAAGAGGGTTTGTGGTCGGCCGGTTGGAAAAAGCCACTCTGCCAAAATATGCTTCAACCTCCTGATGATCCCGCATCAACACTGTAATACGACGACACAACAAATAACTATAAAGTGCTCCTCGTGAAATACAGGTGATGCTTTCAAATGATGAGGACAATGGACATAACAGCTGGATAGTCTTCCCCCTTCACTCTTGTGTTCCTGTTGTGTTCCTCCCATGGAAAATTAGACGAAACGACATTGCAATCTTTCCCACCCTCCCTCGACAATGGTCCCGAATCCGTTGCTACCTGTCCCTCCGCGTACGCCCACTCCTCCACCTGATGAGCCAGCGACGGATTCAGGAGGCTCGTTCTTGGCTGCTCCGATGACTGATTCATTCAACCCCGATGCCCTTTCCCCCGTAGTCGATACGTTTCTCTCTGCAGGTATGAACGCAGCTCGTCCCAGATACAGGCTCAGCAAGCGCTAATGCCATATTGTTGCTTTACCAGATTCATCCTGGAATCCACAAAGACGAGCCAGCCAGGATATCTCGGGGCCTTTCAATTTCAAGCCGACAGTTTTAGCGAAAACCCCGGTAGCGAAATCTGTACGTCTGAACCTATCCCCAAAATCCAGAGTTAAACTGACCTGAGCATAGGGTGTAGGGCAACGTCGCGGCCACAAGTACAAGCACAGCAGCGTATCTCACCAGATATTTCTAGAGCCGCCTTCGCGAGCACCGTTGGCACTCCCGAATTCGCTACCTATACCAACATGGAAAGAATGTCGTGGCAGTATGTCCAAGGAACAAAAGATTCGCTTTTGGTGGAGCCTATGTCATATGGCGGTCGCCGGATACACATTGTGGAGTGCCCATGGATCCATGGCAATGACCGGACTCTCGCATCTCATGCTTTTTGACTCGTTGGGAGCTATGCTCTGCGTTGCCGTTGACGTCCTGGGAAATTTCGAGGTTTGGAAGCGGTCAACTGTTCGTCACCCATTCGGCCTTGAACGCGCCGAGGTAGTCGCTGGATTTGCTCTTTCTGTCTTGCTCTTCTTCATGGGCGGAGATCTCATATCGCATGTTGTTACTCACTTCCTTGAGGCTTCAGGAGAGGACTCTCATAGACCGCACTCCCATGAACGCGTTTCTCCTGGGAGTATCGACATCACCGTGCTCTTTGCTATTTCGGCCACTCTTATATCCGCATTTGGCCTCAAAAACCACGCGAGGATTGGAAAAGCAATGCGCTTTGCGTACATTAAATCGTTGCCTTCTTTACTCAGTAACCCAGCGCACTTCCTTACGCTGTCATGCTGCACACTTTTGTTCCTTCTTCCGCTTTTGTCGGTCACAATCTACAAGTGGATGGACCAGGCTTTTGCTCTAGCTGTTGCCATTGCAATGTGCGCTTTGGGAATACGGCTTGTGACCACACTCGGATCCATGCTTTTAATGTCATATTCAGGACGCGGAGTTTCCAGCCTGATGACAGACATTGTTTCTCACCCATCTGTCGCGGGGGTTGAAGAAGCAAAATTCTGGCAGGTCCACCATGGACTATGTATGGCCAATCTCAAACTAAGGGTCACCGGGCCGGAGGAAAGTCAGACTAGACTACGTGAGCGGGTCACAAGCATGATCAAAGACAGACTTGGAGGAGGATATGGAGCCGGAGGCCAAAAATGGGAGGTTTCAATTCAATTGAATGTTGAACAGATGTGATATCTCTCAGCACTGGGTTAAAATGTTGAATAGGCGCCAGTTTCCCCAACAGCAGGCTGTGATACCCCTTAAGTGATGTTGTCGTTGGTTATTGTATTTTCTATGGCTACTCTATTCTATGTTTGAAAATTGAGGCTTTGATTACACCATGGAAACATATTGTGAGTTCCATAAAACTTGAGAATCAAGCCTACTGTTCCATAATTATCTCAACCCACATAAAATCTCTGCAGAATAAGGGTAAAAACAGTCAAATCTTCAACACTCAATATAAATTCCAAATCAACCTCAATTCATTTTATTTTATTATATGCTCAAGATTTGAAACACAAATTCTGCTCACAAAGAGTACATCCTGATGCAAATTCTTCAATGTTACAGTTTCAACAGTTGTTGTAAGTATGTCAACAATCACCAGTTCTTTGTCATCAAAATGAAGTTCCTCTCCAACACTTGAAAAGTCATGCTGGTTGGTCAGAAACTGGTGCAGTGAGGATATGTCTTCATTTCCCAAAACAAGAATCATGATTCATGAATGTCAATGTCTTTTGTTGCTTGATTGCTTTTGAGAAGCTGCATTGCTGCCCCGTCAATTAAAATGAAATGATTCTTGAGGCACTTCTTAACTGCCTCAATGCAGGCCTGGATATTGTGGCTTTTGGTGGACATTGCTGTAATAACGCATGATTGGGTGGCACTTCTGGATGCTACACAAAGCATATTAAAAGTTAGCTGTTTGTTTGTCCGCCAATAGACCCTGGATATCACTGTGGGATTGAAGCCTCACCTATACTGTGCAGTTGGGGCAAAGGGTAAACAGCGAGGCAATTTGTTTTGGGCTAGACAGGGCTAAACAGCATGAAGGGGGGATCCTAACTCGAGTGTAAGGAAAGAGCGGAAAGACAAACGAACGAGAACGAGAAATGGGCAAGAACGGGATATAAGCGTCCGCGAAGGAAAGAATAATGGTGCAAATTGGGAAGAAGTATAGGAAAGAGAACACCAAATGTTATCTCATTCCTTAGTTCCAACTCACTTTGAATGCAAATCAAAAACAACAATTGAGAAAGCGCGTCCCATGTTTCAACGAGATTTTGGGCTCAAATTCCGAACGTATTTTGCTCATGGCTCATGTGTTTAAGCGATGCTTGAGGGCCCGATAAATTCCACAGGTTCTGGATCGCTATCTTCTGAATGACTATTTGCACGAGCTCGGTATTTCTGTTTTATAATCGCAAGCTTCAAGTCTTTCCTTGGTATGAGAGCCCTTGCCGCTTCAGGAGTTACAATGCCCGCCCGGATCCGCTGTCTCTGATAACAGACCTTCTGCTGCACAGAGTGGAGTATGACCTTGTTGAATAGCTCAACAAAGAACTCATCCTCACTCTGAAGGTGTGCAATTAGATCTTTGACGAAACTCAGTAGTATTACATAGTGCCCTTTAAAGTAGGAGGTAATGCTAGAGTTTAGGCCTTCAGCCAAATAGCGGTCGGCGACAATATCAATTATGGCTAGTGGGTAGGTAGTCAGATTTAATGTCGGCAAGTTTGAAAGAATCAGAGCTCACCTTGAAAATAGATCAATCTTCTTGGCAATCTGCAAGGGGTATTTGGAACAGAAACAGTGTTTCTCTTCCAGAGATCACAGCTCAAATCGAGATGCCAGAATTTTGCAGGCATAATAATTGTGCTTGTCGTCCATTTACCAGTATTATGAGGTAAAAATCGATAGCCGGGCCAACCTGTTTTGCTCTCCTTGGTTGCACTTTCGGAAAAGAATCTTGCATGAGTTTGGGGAACTTCTTGATACCCACCCAAAGCCAGAGCTGAACGGGCAGTTTCCAGTTGCTCATCTGCAATTGCAAATTGGAAATCACAGGGAACCAGTGGATATCCAAGAGCAACCATGATGAGATCACCAACAATACAGTGTCTCACACCTGCAGCTTCAAGAATTTCTTCAGGGCGCCACTGAGATTCTCTCAAGGGAAGTTTGTAATCATCCATTGTGAGTAAATACTAGAATAATGATGTCTGGAAGTGGAAGCTCTGACAAGGACTGATGCGTACACAATATCTGATCTCTTAATTTGCCAAGAGTCAGACTGACGTTGTGAAAACTCCGAAGACTTGGATAGCAGTGGGGGGTTGATGATAAGTTTTACCCTCTATTGACTTGACCTGGTCGAGTTGAGTCATGACATTGAGTTGAGTTGAACTCAAGAACAAGTCAAGTCAAGTTGAACTTTTTTTGATCTATTTATAGGCCTTTTGGCTTGGCAAAAACATCTCCCGCAAGCTGATTGGCTGACGAATCTAAATCTGATTTTTATTTATTTTTATGATTTTTCCCCATTTTTCTATTGGCTCCCAAAGGTTTATAACAAATTGAGGTTACTAATTTTTAATTTTTTATCAAATTAGATATATTTTGAAATTCAATATCAAATCCAATATAAATCCTAAAAATATGACAAAATAACCATTAAATAGGAAATTAAATGAGGATTCCATTGATATTTTTTTTATTTGATAAAACCTTATTTTAGTTATATGACCGAGTTATCGAGTTGACTCGACTCGGCCTCGAGTTAACTCGTTATTTAGGTCTCGAGTTCGAGTTAATAAGATCCCCAACTCGACTCATGCTATAGCACCTCACTTATCTTCATTCCTTGTCAAAAGACCCTCATCACCAAGAAACGTGCCATGAGCGACAACCACCATGGCTCCTTGGGCACTACTCAAGAAAGCTAATACTCGCAAACCCGTCAAAAGGTCTCCTGATACGTGCAAACCTCAGTTTCTCACCTTGCCTTTGAATGTGCGCCAAAAGATATACCACTTTGCCCTCGTTCCTGAGCGCGTGTTCGTTAAACCCTTTGTGCCAACACGCCTCAAGTCTGGTAGCGATGAACGAAAAAAGCACGAGACACCTAATCTCTCCGTTTTGCGCGTCTGCAAGCAGGTCTACGAGGAAGCAGTTGCTGTGTTCTACAAAGAAAATACATTCTCAATCGTCACTCCTGACTTCCTCCTTTCCATGAGTGCGAAATTTCCTCGGCTTGCCAAAAACATCAAACGAATTCGCCATGTGGAAATCGTCTTCGATGTTCGCGATTTCCACTATCTCACTGGCTCGTTTCGCACTCAGTTAACTATGATGGGTCAGGTTGTCATGCGCCAGGAGGATAGGTTTCCTGCTGCCAAAGCAGCTGCAAAGCAACTCTTCGATGTCAGCGCATGCCTTGCTGGCACAGAGGAGTATGTTGTTGACCCCGGGACCGAGAACAATACCAATCGAAACAGTACAATTACCGAGAATTACGATGATGAGGACGAGAAGGAGAGAGAGGAAAGTCCGGATCAGGATGGAAAGTGTACCGAAGACCAAGAGGACCAATCGAAAGCTCAGCGCAGATCGGTACAGAGTCAGTCTTTCTCTTCTGACTGTACGTTTGACAGCACTTCCGATCTACCTTTTCAAGAACACGAGCAAGCTATACAAAAGCTGAATGACTTCCTTTGGGGTCGAACCTTGACATTCATCCGCCAGCACCTGCGACTTGAGCATATCTACTTGGATTTTGAGAATTGCATTTGCCCAGCTGAATGTTGCCGTCTTACTAGCGAAGTGATGAAATGGGGGATTATTGAGCATTTCTATCATGGCTTGCCGAATTTTATGTCGATTACTGGGGCGACTGAAGAAGAACGAGAGGATATTGTATCCATTTTTCACGAGCAGCGTCTGGCCAAAAAGTCCATCGCGAAGATCCTAATGAGAGGGGATACAAGCGAAGAATATGGAGAAGAAGATGGAGGCAAGGCGGATGATACAATGGTGGAAGGGGAGAACCAAGTGGAGGACATGACCAGGGAAGCAAAGGGAGATCTGTCAATTTTCTCAGAGGATCATGCGGACGGAGTTGCGAAGGGAAAAGATGCGGTAATGGGGAAGAAGGAGAGAAAGGGAAAGAAAAATAAGAAGAAGGCAAGCATAAAGGAAACGACCGACCCCGAGCACTCAGCACTACGCAACCTATTGGAGCAAATGCAAGCTGCTAACACGAAACGATATCGGTTTTCCAAGCCACTTGTTTGATATACGCGTTTGAGTTGGCAATTCCTGCTGATTTTCCAAATTCCGAGGACCAGAAAGCAAATCAAGGAATATTAGTAAAAGAAAACGCAGGCACATATGCTGGAAGTGTAGTTATGTTACATTTGTGCCATAGATCTGCTAAGAAACCATAGCTGAAATTGCATTGACGAAATCGAAGCATCTATACAATCGCACACTGTGCAAGAGGACCCATTTCTTCCTGTCTCCATGGGAAAAGAACCATGCGTAATATTTTTGATCATTGCGCCCCTTTCTGTATTTGTGCATCATCTATAACCCATCGTGCCCGATCCTTCACGCCCGTAGATCGTATTCCACAATCTCCGCGCGAACCGAGACGTCCCAGGTGTTCCTCATGAAATGCTCGCCAGAAGTCCACCCTCTTCTACCTTGCTCAATCCTGGCTCACCGGCTTCTCTCTCGGCTCTTCTCCGTCGTTTCTCCAAAAGCATCTCTTTTCTATCTCGAAGCATTTTTAGTTGTCGCGATTCGACGCCTTCAAGCCAGTATCCAAAGCTTCCGCCGACGGTCGCGAACAGTGGATAGACCCATAGAGATTCTCTGTTGAAAAACGGGCGCATTTCGATACCGAGCTGCCAGAGACGGACGGCGATGCCTATAGAAGAATGTCTGTCAGATATCAATTCCTTGTCTGCACGTTAGGCCACGGCGGGCTGGCGCGTAAATTGCGGGGCGGTGAATTGTAAATTCGTGCTATTTGAAAGAAGCATAGAGAAATATCATACCGAATCCGCTCCAAAAGAGCACCTTGTGCACAGGCATGGTGGGTTAAAGGATGCGAGAGAAGTGAAGGAACCGAATGATGTGCCCGCGCAGCAGGGTTGAGGATTATGTGAGTACGGCACAGGGAGAGACGCTGCAGCCAGTTGCTTTTGGCCCTTGCTATCGATACGGCTCTTCCCACCGACGAAGGGTACAATTGGTATTCGGAACGGCCTTTTGAGGATGATGATGTCGTCGGCGTCGGCTGCCATTCAATCACACAACATTTCCCGTGAGCAAGCCTTCGGGATCGGCGTAACGTTTTCCCAATGTCCCCTCAGGGCCGACCTTTCAGCCTTCCAATCATTCGGACCCGCGACGCTTGCTCTGCGCGCCATCCACCGTACGAATTAACAATGTGAATCTGTTCTAGTTTTCTGTGTACCTTTACGGAACGTCCTGCGGCGATGGCTGCCTCTGACATAGAAATGACTGGTACCAAGCGACCGGCGGAAGAACTCGACAATGTCTTTCGCAAGAAGTTCAAAGCTTCAGAGCTGCCGATCTCCTCTTCGCAGCGCGCCGCCATTGATAATTTGCTCTATTCATTCAAGAGAAAAGGCGGCTTTGATGCCTCAAGGAAAAAAATATGGGCAGAGTTCAATGAAAGCGTGAGTCTACAGACATCAAGATGAAATTGACCAGGCGCGATGGGAATACCACTTGTTGACGGGCGTATACTGTATCATACACAGGAAGCAAAGAAATCGCTTACAGATTCTTTGATCGAAATGGCGGAATCTGAAATTGAACGCGACCCTTCGCTGTTATCCCGCGAAAGAGGCAAGGCTGCAACGCTTATTGAAGGTGCTGTGGATCGGAGCGACCTATATAGAAGCGTGGAAAGCGCGATTGATGGACTTTCTGCCAATTTTTTAGGCGAAATGCTCGACAGCCTTAGAAGTATTCGCCGGCAAGAAGCAGGCGATGAGGTTGCTAACGCAGAAGAACAGAGGGGTAGTACTACGGACGAGGAGTATGCCCGCTTAGTTGAAGCGAAGAGAAAGGAGAGGGAAGAGGCGAGACGGAAAGAACTGGAAAGAAAGAAGGAACTTGAAGAAAAGCGCGCCGCGGCCGAAGCGGAAGAGCGACAAAGGCAAAGGGAGCTTAGGAAACAGCAGAAAGAGGCTGAACGAAAAGAGCGTGAAGAACGCGAGGAAAAACGCCGTGCTGAACGCGAAAAACGGCGCGAGGAGGAAAGAAGGCTTGAAGAGGACAGAGAAAAAGAACGCGAAGACCGTAGAAGGCGGCGCGACGAGGACGACAGAGAGTACCGGGAACGAAGGCGCGATGATCGTGAAAAGGAACGCGAAAGAGAACGTGAACGTGGAAGAGAAAGCGATCGGCGCCATGACAATGAACGGGACCGTGACCATGGCAGAGACCGAGACCGTGACAGAGACCGTGACAGAGACCGAGATAGGGATAGAGATAGGGATAGGGGTAGGGATAGGGATCGCGATAGGGATCGTGATATGAAGTCTGAGCGGACGCCCAGGAGCGAACGGTCCAAGGCTCCACGGGCTCCCACTCCACCCCCGCCTCCTGTTGATGAAAAAGCGCTGGAAAATGAAGCTCTAGAACTTCTTCTTAGAGAAGGAAAGGAGCTTGCTGCCAAATCTCGACAGCGGACGGAGTTTGATTTTGAAAAGGCTGAAGCGCAGGAACAAGAAGAAAAACAGGTACAAGTTCCACATCAACCTCAGACGAAAACCAATGTTCCCTCCCGTCCCAAAGTAGAACCTACTTCTGAACAACGAACATCTGAGAAACGAACATCTGAGCCAAGGAAACGAGAACCCACTGAAAATCGATACGACAGTTACCGTGGTCAACGCCGCGATGATTCAAGAAGTAGGTCGCGAACCAGGCGATCATCACGCCATGGCGATGCTCGTTATCTTGTGAGGGACTTTGAGAGGAGGGATTCTGATAGAAGGGACCGTGAAATGGACTTATATCGGCCGGAACGCGACCGGCATGATAAAGATGATCGATCAGATGCGCGTCATAGTCACGCTCGAAGTCGCTCAGCAATTCGAGATAGAGACCGAGACCGAGACCGGGAAAGGGGGAACGGCGGCGACGGCTATCGGCCTCGTGATAACGAAAGAGAGAGAGATAAGGATTCGGAAAGAGACCGGGATCATAATCGAGAGCGGGAGCGAGATAGAGAGAGAGTCATAAGCAGGGATACGGATAGAGAAAAACAAGGAGAACGGGAACGAGAAAAGGGTCGGGAGAAAGACAGAGATAGAGAGAGAGAGGGAGAAAGACAGGGTTAGGGACAGAGAAAAGGATAGAGAGAGGGACACGGATAGGGGCCGGGACCGCAACGGCTTCAGCTATCGTCCTCGAGCTTTCTCTCGTTCGGACTCGCGTTCCCGTTCCCGTTCTCGGCGTCGCAGATCAAAATCGCGGGTCCGTTCCCGTTCCCGCTCTGCCGCACGCAGGGTCCGTGAAGAACGAGCTCGCTCAGAGTCCCGCCAACGACCCTCCCGTCGATCAAGGACACCACCTAGTCAGCTCGATATCGATCGGTATGTGCCAGCGACTTCAACCCGAAGCCGCTCGCCGAAACGAAGAGTTCGATCTCCGGAGAGGGAAAATGCGTGGACTGACAGGGATCGCAATCGCGATCGGTCTCGTGAACGAGAGAGAGATAGAGATCGCGATCACGATCGTGAACGTGAACGTGACGACCGAGCAAGAATAGATCGATATATACCTGGTGGCGGCACTGGTGCTGGCAGCACTGCTTCTGTTTGTGGCTCAAGCGTTGATAAAAGATGATCGCAGGTGTAGTTAGGCGTCGGGGATGATGGGTTGGGTTAACCTTGCATATCTTGGAACGGCGTTTGGTGCGAGTATGTCTAGCGGGATCTCTTTACAGTTGTTATACAAGAGCACAATATCTGAATCTGGACTTTGCTGGGCTCAGTTGGTGGGCACGGTTCTATGGTGTGCATATTTTCACTGCTGGCATGGATTGTTTTTGGATATATGGGTGGTCAAGCCCAGCGCGGTGTTTTATCCCCTTTTTTTGCACCTGAGTTTATTTTGTCCTTGTCAACTGATTTTTGGGGCATTGAGAAAACCGATTCACAGGCTATCGCTTCTTCCATTGCGAGTTCTAATTGAAGGTAATATGTGTTTTTATTGGGGGAGTTTCAAAAAACCGAATCCATCAACTTTCGCTTGCTTGATAAACCTCGCTGCGTGTACAAAGTGCGGTAGGGCGCAGAAAAATCTATCAAAATACAAATCAAAGAACATCACAATTGCATAGATCATTAATTCATCAAGTTACTCAAAAAAAAAAAAAAAAAAAAAAAAAAACGCTAGTCAATCAATGGGCCTTGCTTTCCCCATCATTACCACCGACAGCCTTTGATGAAGGTTCTTTGGTCCCTTTGTCCGCCAGGCCGCTGTCGTCTTTGCTCTTCTTTGCTGCTCTGATAGCGGCTTCGTACCCGTCATGTTCATCGTGACGTTTGTAATAATACGTCTTTGACGATGCCGGTCGTAGTTCCGGAGAGAGACGCTCGATGATCGTTTCACAAAGGGTGCGAATAGACTTTTCATTCCTCCCGGACTTATTCCAGACGGAGATAAGGTGGGTTTTAAAGCGGACGGACGACGATACGCCCAAAACATGATCGTGCTCTGTGAAAAAGGGGTGTATTAGATTTTCATACACGTTCTCAACCTGAAGTTGAAAACTTCGACTTACCTCCTTGCACGGCGGCTTGTAATTCATTCGCTATGCAAAGAATTGCGAGTTCATGAAAGAAGGGCTGGCATTTGGCTTTGGGGACCTGGAACACCCAGCACCCGCCATCCGAGTTGTCGGGGTCCTCCCATATGGGCTTCGTTCCTTTCCGGAAAATGTGCACTGAATCCCGCAGCTTGACTTTATCCCAGGGGTAGTTGTTATACACTCGGTAGAACATCGCGATATCCGCAACGTCTTCATGAAGCAGGTATAGTCTGTCGTCGTAGTTGGTGGATTCCATATGTTTTTCGTACCATACCGTCCATCGGTACTGAAACGGAAGGGGCCGTAGTTTTCCAATGATGTTTTGATGGAGCGTCTTGCGGGTTGAAGGTGATTTGCTGTCGTTATCGATAACGTCTGTCTCCAGGTCTGGACCTGTAGTCCTAATTGTTGGATTGCTCATGCTGGGCAAAAAAAAAAAAAAGGAAGTGGGCGCAAAAAAAAAGAGCAATAATCCGTCAAAACTCAAGATGGCACTTGGAGACTTGTACAGCCAGGACAAGATCTTTTCAGCCTGAGCCTAGAGAAATGTAGCCAAACAAGAAAAAGGCCCGATATAACTAATCGAATTCAGCCAGTTCACGCCTTTGCTGGGTTGCTTGAGATTGCTGTCTTGGTTATTGGCTGTGGACCCAGCATGTCACTAATTGGATGAGTTAGCTTTGCCGCTCCTTTTCTATCAACAAGAACGAACCGCAAGCATAGGCAGGGATAGATGTGAAACGAACTCATGGGAGTGGAAGCTTGAGAACTCATGTTCCAAGAGACGCAAGGCCAGACTGGGG
>LJPK01001001.1:24811-46910 GCA_001430945.1 Amauroascus niger
GGGGGGGGGGGGGGGGGGGGGGGGGGGGGGGGGGGGGCGCAGTCACTCTTAGGCAAGGCTACCAAGTTCGAGGCGACGAACCGAAACATAACACTTCTTACTGAAGTAACAGAATTGGATTTCAGAGGATATCAAATGTGTAGTTATACGCGCGCAGCAAGGAGAAATCGGGTATCCATAATATATATCAAGCAGGGACATACCAAGTAAGTAAGCGTTTCTCAGGACTGTCCGTAAGTCCGAGGTAGCCACAAACAACACAGGATGTTCACTGATTAGTTAGTTAATTACCCGGGCTGGTTCGACAAACTGGTAGTTAACTAGCTACCTATTGGAGGTTGGGATGCCTTTCAAGACAGGCAGGTAGAGACTGGCGAAGAGTTGAGTCCAGGGCAAGGCGGGATCTTTCTTGCGGGAAAGCTGAGACGAGGTTCGATCTGATAGTTACCCTGAGCGATGTTTCGCTTGGCGGGTTTCACTTATCTAATCGCCCTGTTTCGCCCCCCTTATCATCACGTGGCCGGCGCTGCATTGAGGCAGGATGACATAATGACGGCGGCTCCGGGGGAGCAGGGGGACCTCATGGTGTTTTGGGGGGGGGAGGGCTGTCACGGCGGCAACTGTTTCTGCTCCCTTTTTCTTTTGTTTTTTTTTTGTTCTTTTCTGGCGAAAACTTTTCATGCGTCGCAACTGTTTTGTCTTTCCCCTCACCAGACAATGACCAGGCATATTCATGGGACAAGAGTTGCTAGTTATTGAGGGAACGGGTCTGGTTCGTCTGAATAACACCCCCCATCCTAGTTAACTATCCCTGGGAGCCACGCACGGGCCACAGAGCTGACTGAGCTTTTTGAAGGGGAAAAAAAAAAGTCAAACAAACTTCAAGCCATTGAGGCTTCGCCCGCCGGTCTTAGGTTCGCAGTGTGCAGCAGCCTTGGAGCCTCGAACCAAAACCAGGTTTGGTGTTTTGCGAACAACGATGGCTGTGCTATCGAACAAACGTGTCCTCGAGACTGACAGCTGTTTGAGACCAAAGAGGTCGAGGTCTGAGTCTGTTTCTGAGACCAGCTCCGGCGAATCAGTCGATAGCAGCAACGGGAACAGCGGTATTCCCGCTAGTGGGAGAGCACCTCGCCCAGCTGGCGCACGGGAACCTAGACCTTTGCCATCCTCAACGTCCACATCCTACTCTTCATCGTCGTCGTCGTCGTCATCATCGTCGAGCGAAGAGGGTGACCGGGTCGCGTTAGATCACGTATCCCTCAGCGGCGATGGATCCAGGCCAGAATCGAGCGACGAAGATGATGGGCCGATAACAGTCACACGGCCCAAACCGTCCATGTATCGCATTCCTGACTCCGGCCTGTCGTCACGCCTCGCACAATTCCTCCCTGCTCTCAAAGCGGCCAATGACGACCTCGAAAGGGACATTGCGGCGGGCAAAATGATAAGTGCCGAGATCCAAGGCGACAGTGAGGATGATAAGGAAGGCACCGATGTTGAAGACCGAAGCATTGGGCAATATATTGAAATGGTTTGTTTTTGCCTTTTTTTCTTTCCCGTCGTTGTTCTTAAAAAGGGCGGTGAACTGATGCGCGTTCTCCCAGAATCTTGGCCTCGGGGTCCTAGAAGAGACGCAAGACAACGACTCCGAAACAAATGCCGATGATCCCGCAAGTACATCCGATGACAGTGAGAGTGAGGAGCTTCCGCGGCCTATACGCGACACGAACTTCTTGCATAAATTAATGGGAAACAAGCCAACGACGAAGAAACCGTCGATAAAGGAGGTGGGACAATGACGCCGATGTGAACAACATACGCTTTGAATCTGAATACAGTGACTATCCTGCATCTTACAGTGAGCAACGGTTAAATTCTAATCAAGCACTCCCCAGCTATACTGGTTGCTTCCAACCCGAGTCTCAAGCATACGGCTGGTTGATTACCCAGTGACATTGTGTTGAAGAAATATGACCGGGCATCCATCGTTCAAACGATGGGACTAGATGGAATGACACAATTTGAGGCGAAACGAGGAGAAAATACAAACCTGGTCCAGAGAGGTTATCTCCTACTTCCGTCAGTGCAGTATTCGAGCCTGGACGGGAACTACACCTATATTGAGAGAGCGCGGCGGAGTGACGAAGATAACTAGTGGGAGCTTTCTCGAACAGGTGAGCACCTGCTGGGATACAACGCCCACGTTCAACTACGGCATGGACTTTTACATGTCAAGTTTGGGAAGCTTTCGTTGAGGTTTCCTTGTGTACCTGGGTACTTGGCTAAGAGTGCATTTTGATATCTCTTCCTCGGAACCTATATCATGCTCTGTACCCCAAAAAATGCAACCTGTAATATGAAATTCTATTAAAATCATGCCAAAATGACATTCAACAGTGTCTCAAATTTCTTTTTCTCATAACAGTTGAATAATCTCCTGAGATTGGCTAACTCAACAATGAACAACATGAATCTGGAAAAGGAAGTAAAATCCTGCAGGACTCATCCAAAAAGATGCCGCTTAATCCTTTCAAGTCCCTGAAGGTCTCCATCGATCGAATTGGCCATTTCCTTCTCAACCCAGCCTCGAGTATAACCTCCTCCGAAGTCAACCAAATATGCATCTTCGTTGACATCAATCAGCACATTGGCAGCCTTTGCATCTCCCCAGACAATACCACGCGAATGAAGGCATTTCAGCGTATGGGAAATCTGTTCACCCCACTTCTGCCGCAGTTCGGAATACTTGGGATCACTTCCAACGATACAATTGAGCGTAGCTCCACGACAATCGAGGTACGATAAAAGTAGCCCCATAACATGTCCATTGCCATCCTCAACCAAGCCATCAAGTTGAGACGTGCGAACCGTAACATCGAACTTGGCTGTGTGAATCTTTGAATATGCAAGAAGCTCCTTCATGGTGATCCTCGCATCGCCCCAAAAAACTATCTTGAAGAAGCTTGGATCTGGCCTCCTGTGGATAAACACCTTACGAGGTATCGCCGGCAATGAAGTCGAATCTGCATCAATCGGAACCTGAATCTCGTGAGGCCTGTAGACGGGGAACATTGAGTAGTCGACATCGGTAGAAGACGGTAGATGATCTCCGATAAAGCGATTCTTCTTCTTGACGCTGAGGTTGTCGAGGGGAACAGGGACCAAACCCCCTCCCGCCACTTGCACAGTGTAGTGAAATTCTTCTGCAAACAGACAGTCCTCAAGGGTGTATTTTCGGCTCCGGTCTAGAGGATCAAGGGTGCGGAAAATGGGCAGAAATGGTTGCAAGATCCAGTCATGCATTTGTTCAAGGGGATCTTCTTCGAACTCTTCATCTTCGTCTGTGTCGTTTGGGATATACTCTGGATCCGCACGTTGGACATGCCGAAGATATTCAGCAAGCAGGGCGGTAGAGCCTTCAAAGTTGGCTGTAAAGAGATCGATCCTATAGCGTTTGTCGGAAACATACACGTTCAGCTGTGTGTCTGTGTCTTTGCTGCTTGATCGAAATAGACCGATATTGTAAAGGGGGGGTTGTTCTGCCATCACCAACCGAAGTTGAGGTCAACCGAAAGA
The DNA here is from genome assembly GCA_001430945.1 of Amauroascus niger. Taxonomy (NCBI): domain Eukaryota; kingdom Fungi; phylum Ascomycota; class Eurotiomycetes; order Onygenales; family Onygenaceae; genus Amauroascus; species Amauroascus niger. Next base: position 28,391 of record LJPK01001001.1, read on the forward strand.
AAAAACTTATAAGAGGTGCTATCTCCGCCCTTCTATTGTTTCCAGACTTGTAGATGACATGAGACGGGGTAGAAATCAGTGGTAGGGGACATAATATGCCGTGTTTGATCATTATGGTGGCCTACAGTGTTCTGGCGCCTTTTCAGTGATTCGATGATGAAAATGGTCAATACTTCAAAATTTGAAAATTAATTTATCTTAAAAGAAATTATCAACAACATCGCCAGAGTCGTCAATTAGTATTATGTACGTGCAGATAAGAGAAGACGCAGAAGAAAAGCAGTCATCGAAACAGAGAAATCTAAAAGTCTATCGTTTAAAGAACTTGCTTAATACGGCATTGCCAGCCGGATTCCTTGCTAAGAAGGGGAAGACTGCAAAAGAATAGTCTGTTAGTGAATGTACATTCAAAAGGAAGTAAAAAAAGAAAGAAAAGTAGCGGAGTTGCACTCACCTAGCACCCAGACACCATCCCAGTTCGTTTCCATCAATCTTCTTTGCAGTCTTGACTTCTCTATCAAGCGGCATCTCATAACCATTATGAAGAAGCGAAAGCATGAAGTTCAAATCGAGGCAATACTCGGGTCGACCCTTCAGTTCTTTCAATGCGTCCGCGATTCCTTCAAAAACACCCCAGCTTCCTTCGCCGGAGCAAACCGTGTTTGTTAGATGCTGGAGGTCCCGAAGAGTAAATGAATCGGGCATTCCAAGTGGAGCAGTGCGGTCATAAAAATAGGAAAAAATGTACACATCTTCCCGTGCAAACGTTTTGGCGAGGGAGGGCTGATGGATTCCATTGAAGGAGCAAGGCTTCAGGGCGCACTTGGCATCCTTCTGGAGAATTTTATCTGCGATTCCACGGCATTGGGCTGCTAACGAACTATCTTTCGGGCCCACCATTTTAACTTGAACCTTCTCTCCGAGAGCATGATTGTCATCAAGTGTGACATTAACGTGAGTCCCCATGCCGGGTCCGATACAAGGATTGGTGATCGGTTCAGAGAGCCAGGATGGGTTGTCAGTATTAGAGCCGTGCTTTGCTTCCAAGATGGTTCGATGGATCGCGTTCCTCGCAGCCATGAGCCCGAAGCCAAGGTGAGAGTGTTGATATAACGTGAACTTCCGGCCACCAAATGTGAGCTCATATTTATGATCACCCTCCTCCATCTTCTCCGGAACTTTGAACATTGGTTCAAAGACAATTTGGGTGGATCCTCCTCCGAGATCGAAAATGGCAGCTGTCGGGTTGTCCCCTGGGCCACCAATATTGCCGAGCAGGTAGTTTGTCGTAATCCAAGCGTATACACCTTCGTCTTTCCCATCCATAATCTCGACTCCACCACGTTCCTTTGAGACGACTGGGAAAGGATATACGGTCTCTAGCCGATGTCGCACGGCTTCGAGGATATTCTGACTGAGTTCTGGGCCAAGCATTCGCAGCCCTGCAGTCGCTTTCACGGCCACGGGGGAGCAGGATCTGTATTCTACCGGGACCGTTTCCAAAGCCACTTCCATCAGAGGGTCAAGACTCATCGCCGCGCCCTCCGCATCTTTTCCGTAGGAACTAAGTCCAGCTCCGCCTTTTCGCTTCTCCGTCATCTTGAACTCTTCGTGTTCGAGCTCGGGAGTAGGACCGCAGTTATTGAATCGGTAGACATGGATTCTGGAGCCAGTGCTGCCGGCATCAATCATCAACGCGTACTGGATCAAGGGTTTGGAAGGATCATGTGGTTTCGTGCATTTCGCCTTTGCAGTCTGGTTTCCGACCGACGTAGATGGAGCGCTCGACGGTGAGAGAACGTATATAAAGAATATTAAAAGAGCAAGGATGCCACCTGTTTTCAGGTATCTCGCCCTCTGGCTTTGTGTCATGACGACGGTTAGGCAGTCGCTTCCCAGCTCCAGCAAAGATCGATCCCGGTGTCTAGCCAGGGTGTCGAGAGGCTTCTCTTTTGGATCTGTACGTTTTCGGGTGGCGGGCTTCCGCCTGCGACGGGGTTTGGAATTTAAGGGCGTCGAAGAACCAGAATCCGGTTTGGTCTCAACGGACATGCGACCCCTGGGCAGACGCCAGCTTCGAGCGAGTAGTCTTCCAGTCAGGGGGGACGATGGGAACGATGGAACGAGTGGCAGATCCAACAAGGGATCTCAAAAAAGAACGATGGGTTGGACTGAAATCTGCAAGGTGTTCCAGTCACTCACTCTTCAGACAACCTCGGATCCCCTTAAAAAACCCCCCGTTTTCCTCTAAAGATTACCGGGTTCAAGAAGAGTGGTTATTAATATGTTAATAGGGGGGGAGGGGATGAAATGTTTAGTTATTTAACACTACTTTGGGTTTTGTTGAGAGAAAAAAGGCCAATCAATTCACCAGCAAAGAAAAGGAAGACCTCACAGAAAAAGCGGGCGGAAATAAAAAAAAGCCTCCTGCATGTGGCGCGGACGGTTGTGGCTCACGGTGCCTCTTCTTGTCTGTTCGCATCGCTTGGCGTCCGCTGGCTTGTTTAGTTTGAACTGTCAGTGTCAGTCTTATCAAGAACGGGAACGTCAAGGACGGGCATCTTCGGGGCCTAGGTTAGCACCGACCCAATTCTTTATTCCATATGATCTTTGTCAAGGCCAGTCGCTAATAGAAAGCAACCCGAGAAAGGAGGTTTTTGATTTCTTCTTTGCTTTGCCCGCGGTAAAGCCAGAATGGCCCACGCCCGACCTGTCTTTTCCGCCGCCCAAGCACTCCGCTCCACATTCCTTCCACCCCTTCAATTGCAGACAGGCAGGCCAATTGCCGGGTTCCTGAATAGATACGAATCGAGGAGGCTTGATCATTCCTACCGCACCTTAAACTTCCGCGATGGCGTCGCTTTCTCAACACCTCCACCAAGTCCACCAAAAATTCCCTCGACTCCTTCTCCCAAAGCCCCACGGGACGAAGCTATCAAGTATCAGACGATACACGTCGTGAACGAGGATGGATCGCTGAGCTCGGCAATGCCGCCCCGCCAGGTACTCCGCACGTTTGACCGCACGGAATATTCGCTTGTTGAACTGGTCCCGCCCTCCCAACATTACGGCGCCATTTGCAAGATCTTGAGCAAAAGAACATTGCGGGAGCAAGAATACGCCAGGACCCGGACGGCCAAGCCAAAACCTGCAAAGCAAATCGAGCTGAACTGGGCAATTGATCCAAACGACCTTGAGAACCGGTTGAATCAGATGGAGTCCTTCCTTTCCAAGGGGAAGAAGGTGGAATTGGCCCTGACTTCCAAGTCTAGGAAGAGGAAGGCCACGGAACTCGAAGCGCAAAAGGTGTTAGGGATTGTGAAAGACAAGATACAAGCGATTGGAGCCGTTCAGAGCAAACCGATGCAGGGGAAATTGCTGGGCCAAGTCCACTTCTTCCTCGAACCCAAGAAGGGATGACATTTTTGATGTCAGGGGAATGGATGCAGATGGTTTTACTGGATGAATGCCTTTGTATCTGCAAAACTTCTTTTTTGAATTTTATATTCTACAATATATATACCCCATCTGAAGCTCAATCTTTCTACTTGTGATATTCTCTTCCAACTTCTGTAACAACATAACCAGTACCTCCCATCGGTAGTTGGCTCACATTTCTCGGCATAAAGTTTATCCGCTCCGGATTATGTAATTGCACAATGGCATGGGAATAGCAAAAGGGCTAAAAATCATGGATCAACCGTAGACATTGCTTGCATTGTAGGTAACTATCTAGTGGAGCTACCTACAAATGGTTGTTTGTGGGTCACGTGGCCTAGGGCTAGCCGTATTACCTAACAAAAAAGCTGATTGGCCGGCATTGTCAGGAGTACAGTGACTAAGCAACCTTCTTTCTCTGGAAAAAAAAAAGGTAATTTTTAGCTTGAAGGAGAAGAGAAAAAGGGCACGAAAAAGGAAAAGGAAACTGAAGTTCAAGCTGCTTCACGACAATTCGAAGGCTTCTTTTGGGTTTTGAAAGACGGCGGGGAAACAAAAGCGGTCTTGTTCAACTTTGGCCAACCTCTTATCGTTTTACAGAAAGAAGAATTGTGTGTGTGTGTGTGTGTGTCAAAGATGTCCAACATCTCTAGATCTCTCAATGTCCTCCTCAGGACGAGCAGACTCTCTCTGCAAAAACCGACCGCTATCAACCCTATCCACCATGTCTTCGCTCGAGACCGACTGGCCGCTCGGGGCATGGCTTCCGTCTTCGAGAGGAACAAGCCCCACGTCAATGTCGGTGAGTTTGTATAGGGCAGATTCTTATCCGCTGAACGCACTGCTAATGCTTCCAAAAGGCACGATTGGCCACGTCGATCACGGAAAGGTGGGTAGCAGCCCGCAAGCAAAGCCCTCTTGGTTACCCTCCAGTGCGTACCTAACGATTGCTCGCAGACAACCTTGACCGCAGCCATCACCAAGCGTCAGGCAGAGAAAGGCATGGCCAGCTTCCTAGAGTACGGCGCAATTGACAAGGCCCCCGAGGAGAGAAAGCGTGGTATCACTATTTCCTCGGCGCACATCGAATACCAGACCGACAATAGACATTACGCTCACGTCGACTGCCCTGGTCACGCTGATTACATCAAAAACATGATCACTGGTGCTGCTAACATGGACGGCGCAGTCGTCGTGGTCGCTGCCTCGGACGGACAAATGTACGCAAACCAGCTTTTAGACTTGGGTCTCCAATGATACTGATATGAGATAGGCCCCAAACCCGAGAACATTTACTTCTTGCCCGTCAGATCGGCATCCAGAAAATCGTCGTTTTCGTGAACAAGGTCGATGCCATCGAGGACCAAGAGATGTTGGAACTTGTCGAATTGGAGATGCGTGAACTCCTGAGCGGCTATGGCTTTGAGGGCGAAGAAACACCCATTATTTTCGGCTCGGCCCTCTGCGCCCTGGAAGGAAGAAGGCCCGAAATTGGAGCCAGCAAGATCGATGAGCTTTTGGAGGCCGTCGATACCTGGATTCCCACTCCCCAACGTGACACTGACAAGCCCTTTTTGATGTCTGTTGAAGAGGTGTTCTCTATCTCCGGACGTGGAACCGTGGTTTCCGGTCGCGTTGAACGCGGTGTCCTCAAGAAGGACTCCGAGGTCGAAATCGTTGGTGGTACAGCGGAGCCAATCAAGACCAAGGTCACTGATATCGAAACTTTCAAGAAGTCTTGCGACGAGTCTCGCGCTGGTGATAACTCCGGCTTGCTCTTGCGTGGTGTCAAGCGTGAAGATATCAACCGTGGCATGGTTATCGCTGCCCCCGGATCCGTTAAAGCTCACACCGAATTTTTAGTCTCGCTCTATGTTCTTTCCGAAGCTGAAGGTGGCCGCAGAAGTGGTTTCACCAGCAAATACCGCCCCCAGATGTTTATCCGCACTGCCGGTATGTGATTCTTCCGATTATAACCTTGGATAATCTTGTCGATTTTGATACTAATACATTTGCTGCAGACGAAGCTGCTCAGCTCAGCTGGCCCGGTGAGGACCAAGAGAGAACGGCTATGCCAGGAGATAATGTTGAAATGATCTGCACCACTTTGCACCCCGTTGCCGCTGAAGCCGGTCAGCGATTCAACATCCGTGAGGGTGGAAGAACCGTCGCAACTGGCCTTGTCACCCGCGTTATCAAATAGACGATTTAAGACAGCGTTCCTTTTGCCATCGGCACCATTTCATGTACTACTCTTATACGCACGCATGTTAACAGGGTAAAATTCTGGGGTACCAATAAACGGAGTCTGCGTCTTGGACTGTACATCATGTTAATATCTGTGTGGGTTCTACTGTTTCTTTTTATGATGTTTTACTTGGGATGGAATCTACGCTTGTAACAATATGGTGTATCTTCTCTCGACTCTTTCTTAAACTTGCTTTTCAGTCGAAATACACGATGTCCTTACTTTTTTACTAAATCTTTACTCAAAGCGGAGCTTGACAATTGAAAGGTCCTTTCATTAACTCAGCCCAAAGTGGGTTTGATTTGCTGTCTGAAAACTGAACATCCAACGGCAATTCTCTTTTCGGTTGAGTTTATATCCCTTCTTCCCCAAGAGCGGTTCATTCAAACCAATGACAACCACAACCCTTCCCGAGTCCCTCACACGTCAAACCACTGCTCAAAAAGATCTCTCCGCAATGGACACCCAAATCACCAGTCGCAGTACTTGATGTTCATACTAGCAGAGTTGTAAGTCCAAGATCCACCGTCCCTCTTTCCATGACACTCGTTGATGATCGATTTCCCAGCATCGACGCACTGCGTGCGGCTCAGGAAGCGGCCCACCTGGCCGATGTATCCGACGCTTCCACCGGAGCCGCGGAATTGCTTCCAGTCAGTGCAGCTGCCGCTCCAGTGCTGGTTGCAAAACTGGTCGACGGCGCGGTTGGCGTCCTGGCGGCTGAGGCAGCGACGGCCACCGCTCTGGGCGTGGCATTCGGCTGCGAGGGTGCCGGAGGAGAGGGCGGCGACGGCGACGGTGAGGATGGAGAAGAAATGCATTTTTTTTGTTTTTGCTGAGTTTAGAATTGGGTTGGTTGGTTGGTTGGTTTGACTGGTGGTTTTGTTAGTTGGTGTGTTTTGGGTTGGAAAGTTCGGGAGGTGTGGTCTTACCTTGTGTAGGGTCTTGAATGTTCAGTTAACTTATGAGATCGAGATGCTTGTTCTGGATTCTGGTCCTTCTTGCTCCAGGGGTGGGGAAAGGATCAGCTTTATATCTGTTCCGCTGGAAGTGCTTCTACAAAACGGGAATCATAAAATGATATGTCGTTTAGCCCCGAATCTTCACCCTCCAGCCGTGTCTCCAGAACAATCGTCTTGTGATTGCCGTTACATTCAAAATCTGACGGGCACTTTAAGCCATTCTAGCAACTTCAGCAGTGGACATGAAGCCCAAACTAGGTAGTGGAAGTTTAGCTCCTAGGGCGATCATTCAAGCCTTGAGGATCTGCATTCAGCTGGCTCTCAGCAATCGACACTATAGACAGGTCTGGCCCTGGATATTCAGGAACGCCACTAGGCCGGCGAGGAGTGTGGAAGACCAATGTTATTCTTCCGCAAACGGCACCTCATATTCATGGGCTCGTAAAACTCAGGATGGATTTTGTCAATGCAGCTGCAAGCAAATCATCCACGGCTGCATGGTAGAACGAATTATCAAAAGCGTGACTCAACAGAACACAAAATCCCCAGACACGTTCGAACAGCGTCTACTGTATCCCAGTGCAGATCAATATGCCAGACAAGCTAGCAAAACGGGGGGGCCCGTGTAGCAAAGCTATTTCACAAGCTGGCGAGGGATATCAAAAGCAAAACTCCGTAGTTGACAGGTAATAACGTCTCAGCGGCAGTTCAACAAGCTTTTCTGAGAGGCTGGCTGGCTGAGGGTTCAACGAGCTTCCATAGATTTGTGCGCTGAGCAGATCATCCGTGATCCAATCTGCAACCGTGCTTGCATGGTGGCGTACGATCTGCTGTGCATTCAGAGACAACAGCAAAGCAGTCCAGAACACAGACATCCGCGGTAGTTAAGGCGCCCATCCGTCTGGATAGGGCTAAGATTCTGCGAAAGCCATCGCAGGATCAAAAGAGGCGCTGGACAGCAAGACGGTTACACAGGCCGTGAACAAACCGAGGTAAGCTGCATGCTCGGTACCAGCTAAAGACAGAGAAGCAATTGCTCTTCGCGGCCTTGTGCTGGTGTTTCTTCATTTTTTGGGGCATGGTTCGCTGTGCCGAACACGATATCTGTGGTGTAAATATCTCTAGGGCCTCAACTCGCTCTAGATCTTGTAATTCAGGGCGTTTTGTTTCATGAGTAAACTTCATAAACACCAGTAGAAGATTAGGAGATTACCGCCTTATGGCACCCTTCACCTGTCACAGGTCACCACATGAGATGGGACATCGGGCTGATATTTCTGCCATGCAGTGAGCATCCCGTTGTTTCCGCCCAGTCGATGAATCAAATGTCCCTCCACCAAGAGAGAAGTGGTTATCCACGAGTGGCTGCAACAATGCCAAAGAGAACAAAATATGAATTTGGAGACCAAGCACAAATGAAGAAGCAAAGAACATTTTAAAAACAACCAGCAGCCTTTCTCTCCAATCTTGAATCAACCCCGTTCTCGTAGCCAGCACGCCCCCTTTACGCAATGATCTACCACTCCAGGTTCTTATCACTCTCCGTTTGACACCCACCCCTAGTCTGGCCGCCCTCTCGGCTCCAGTCATAGATCCCTCCGCGCTTCACAAAGCTCTCCTCATCCCAAAAGACCTGCTTCAGGGCCATCTCAACATCAACATCCAAAATCGAATCCGACGGCTCCCGGCCCTCCCGGTCCAAAAACCGCATATACTCATCCAAAATAAGATACGACTTGGCCATCAAATTGTTCGGTTCCGCCACAAACGAAGCCTGATGTTCATGCCGCCGACAAAACTCCCCGTATTGCTCATCGCTGATCTGAAATTTGCGAACGTCACGCAGAGTCTTCTCGGAATCATTCTCTCCCGCGACCATGAGCACCTGGAAACACTTCCACCGAAAGGGAGACAATCTCTCAACCGTGGCATTCATGTCTTCCTTGTAGTTCAAATTGCATACGACGGTGTTTAATTTGAACTTTATCCCGAATTCGCGGCACCAGGCCGCTATTTGAAAGAGTTTGGTGATTTGGTCATCGCTACCCCTGCCGATGTCGATGTTCGTCTGCTTGTTGAAGGAATCGCATGACACAGCGATAATGTCGACATATTTCCCGTATTTCTGGAAAAAGTCTCTCTTCACGAGACTCCCATTCGTCACAATGGAGACCGACTCGAGCTTTAAATCTTCTTTGCAGAATTTGGCAAGAGTGCCTAGGAATTTCGGATAGAGGAACGGTTCCCCGCCAGCAAAGTTCATTTTCTTCATGCCAGCCTCCTTAAGTCGAGCGAGGCCACGTTTCGCCTTCTCGTCGTCAAGCTTGTAAGAAGTTGTGGCGGTATGGAAACAAAACCCGCAGCTTTTATTGCACCGTCTCGTAAAATGGTAATTGACGGACACGGGCAGCGCTGCCTTCTTGCCGCGACGAGGAATTCGGAAGTAAGTAGTTGCGGCAATCGTCAAGATGGTCATGAACGCAATAGGGACGGTGCCATATCTGGCTATCATCTGTGAAAAGATCCTTGCAAAAACCATACTTGAGCGCGAGATCAAAGCTTTGAACACTGATGAGATATAGAATGAGCTTGTCCTTTTTGAAAACGATTTTATCGATGCTCTGACATTGAAGGTACCCTGCCAACTTAATATATCTCCGCTGCTTTTGACCAGGCGCTTCAGAGACGACTAGCAGCAAACCCGTAACTTTTCTTTGGCTTCCAGATTGCTATCATAATGATAACAAACAGACAACGCCAGCATATCCATGTTTCATGCATTTCCGCTCCGGACTGAAATTTCCATAGACATGGTCCTCAAAGTGGAGATGAGGGCAACCATGACCACAGGCCTGGCGCATTTTTCCGTCAAACTCAACGGTAAAGATTGCCAACCCGAGAGGCAATGTTGACCAGTTGAAAGTTTTCTCATTTCAGCATGTGAAAGGAAGCAGTGGCCACTGGGATAAGAAAATACCCATCCATGAAATTGTGGGCCCTTGTTCCAGGAAATCCAAGCTGCATGGCTAAAACATGGCAATATCGGCTGGCAGCATGAAGGGTTGTATTTCAGTCACAAATCCCACTTTGCACATGAAATGCCAAAATCACTGGAAGCAAACACTGAATAGTGAAGGAAGCCAGTCTAGCGCCCGCGGGAGACTCTTTTGGGAGGTGCAATCGCCCAAGCACACATCCAGCCCAGCAAACATCCAGCCCAGCAAACATCCATTGAATGGTGTAATACATTGCTGTCCGCCATCACTGGTGGTAGCATTTTCAGCTTTGATCAACTGGTGCTCCAACGCGGGTTAGTGAGGTTCTTCCAGAATTCGATGTGCCGTAAAAGATATGGACACAAATCAAAGGAATCACCCCTGGAAAGATGTCAATCAGTTTCAAGCTGTATGCCATTGCATTGTTGAGCAATTCTCAGCAGATCCTAGAATCTTGCAATAGTGCTGACTTGATTTCTGAGCTTTGAAGTATTAGGGGGAATATCGAAAGGAATAGCCAGCTCGCTGACTTTATCCAAAACCTTCCTTGCGCGATATCATGTATATATATGTAACAAAACAAGCTTGGATATATCTCATCCAAGCATCGGAATTTCGTGCACAACCATCTAGGCGGATGGCCGTCAATATGTCCAAATCAAGTAATACAAGTGCGTAAATGATGGTGTAGATGGCTAGTCGTGTTAAATCTCGTAGACCTATGGTAGATATGTGGATCTGTCAAAAGGGACGATCACAAAGAACAAGAACGAACCGGCCGCTCAGTCAGTTCGCGCCTACGACTTTCGCGGGCGATTAGTGACACCGTTGACTTGAATACCGGTGGCATTTGCCTTTGCGGGGTGAAAGGCAATATGGCCTCCGGGCGCCTCAGCTTGAGACATGCGCCGGAGGGTTTTTCGAGTGCTTGGGGGCTTTCCGTCCTTTCTGTATGTGGCAAAGTAGAACAGGACAAACAGAAAGAGGTAGGAGCTGAGGATGCCAATACCCGCAAAGGCAGCAAACTCCTCGCCAGCGCACTGGCCGCTGTTGGGCATCCAGGGAAAATATGTCGAGGTGAAATATGTATAGGATGCGAAGTAGACGAAGCCCAGGTCGATGACGAACTGGATGATCTGCAACCGGGTCACCCATTCTTTCCACCAGACGCGGACGCCACGCGCGCTCTGGAAATAGTACCAGTACATGACGACGTGGACTAACAGGTTGAGAGTGATGGGGACCCATGAGACTGCAGTACGACCGATCAGTTGTGTGTAGCAGAGAACCGCGGTTGCGCCATGGTGGTAGCAGTGGAGGAAGGTGAGCGGCTTCTTCTTGAGGAATAGGAATACGGTATCGAGAAGCTCGAGGTATTTGGTCAGATATGTCAACTACCATGAACAGGTCTCAGCATTTATCTGCCCCCTTCGCCAGGGGAAGGGGAAGGGGAATGGGGGAAGCAGACGTAGTATAGGACGACTAGGCGCGGCGTCCAGCCACCGTTGGGATGGCATATGGCATAGAAAACACCTTTCCGAATGAGCGTGGGAAGGAGCTCCTCGATGTAAAGCGCAAGCAAGATTGCGCTGTTGGCCGTGAGGAAGAAGTTGTGAACCAGGAAGAGGGACTTGAGCTTCAACGGCGGTCGGCTCCGCATCACTTCTCGGCCACCGAATATTATCGTGTAGTACACGGCGACGAGAATCGACGTCTCCTTCAGTGTCGACATGGGAGTCCTGCCGACGACGAACTTGAATTCATCGGCAGGGTAGCCTGCGACGAGCTCGAAGGCTTCGCTGAAGTGCGGCCATAGTTGCACGCCAAATGGCCTGTCGAGGGTTGGGGCGGGAAACGATCCAAAGGGTGTCGCGAGTCCAGCGGCCATGAAGAAAAGAAAGGCGAGGGAGCGACAAGAAAGATAAAAGAAAGGAAAGGAGTGACAGTTATTCTGCTTGGTGCCGGAGAGCCAGGAAAACGTGTGCTGGCAGATTCTTGTCGAAATCCAGTGTTAAGATCCGCACCCCCCCTGGCTCTTGAGCGATGATCGGATTAGCGGCCTTGGAAGCCAACAAACTCAAGCGGCGCGCCGAAATCCACATTTTGCGGGCTGAGTGGCTTGAAACTAGGGAAGCTTAGTTAGTTATATAACTATCGTTTCTTCGATGCGGTTCTTCCTTGTTGATCGTGAGCGGATATCTCGTGGGAGGACGGTCGATAAAGCAATGGCTTAGATTTAGTTAAGTGAAGTAACATGAATGATATTTGCAGATGCTCATGATGTTATGGCCATCGTCGTGAAGGTTTAAAAGATAAAAATTGTTGACCACTGGGGTATTATCAGTTACACATAATTTGTACAACTGGGAGGCTAGTTATTGAGCCTCCAGAAGGCGAGTTGCGAATTCGAAGCACTGTACTATCCGAGAGTTGATCTGTAAAGGAAATTCACTCAGCCCCTACAACAGACATAATTACTATGGGTTATCCTGTTCTGAACGTCAAGAAACCAAAGCCTCAGGCCCGTGATAACAGCCATCACAGCCCATCGGTCTCCCAACTCGCTCGTAAGCCCACTCCCTTCAAAGCGGATGCTGAAAGGCTTGTTCAGGGACCATGACCGCTTCCACACAGCTACCGCAACAACATCGACTCCGCTTCCGTGCACCGTTGCATTACTACCATTCCCTCCCGCTTCAGTGCCTCCTCCGTTATCCTCAGGAGAGACTGGCTGAGGGCCGGAGGCGAGACGAACGAGCTTGAACCCATGTGGCATATCCTCAAGTTCGTCCTTGCGCATTTTTTGCCATTCAAAATGCTCCCGTCGAAGTCCACCGGTGTTGTTGCCCTTACCGGGCTGTCCAACCTCGATAGAAAAGCGAAATACCAAGGTCTTCTGGTCGTGCAGGATGCCAGGCCGCATCATCTCCGTCACAGCATTTGTCTCCGTCTGCTCAGCGGCCGCAGCCGCAGCCGCCAGATCGGGTCCAGATCCAAACAGTGGAGTTAATGATGGAAGGGTGATGACACTGGTAGCTACCTTGAGACTCCAGTTCTCTTCTTCGCTGGCCACGGCAAGCACCGGCTCCTTTTCGGTCGGGCCATTGTAGAGGACGACGCATGGTCTGCTAGGCCCGTGGGGTGAAAGGCCAGCGTACATTGCGGCGGTGTAAAGCTTGTGGTTGACGGTATCGCCGAGGTGGAAGACCCGAGTGATCTTCCACTGATAGTATACGCTCATCGCAGCCGGGAATGGATGGTACGGTGAGGCGGCCTGGCTCAGAGGAAAGCAGACTTCTGGCAATCCATGTCGTTCAGGATTGCTCGGAGATGAAACCTGATATGATGCGTACGGCGGTGGTGGAATGGAATCCTCTGGCCCTGTCATGGCGGCTTCTGCTTCATCAAGATTTCCCATGTTGTTTGGTTTGTCCATGATTATCTGGATCTAATCCTTTGATGTCGAATCTAAGATAAAATGGTTCGAAAGCTGGAAGAGGACTAGATACTTCTTATTTACACCGTTGTCCGAAACGCTGGCCAATGCTGTTGGAATCCCACTGTTGGGTTGTTGGAGGCCGCCAGGGCCAAGCGTTGTGGCACCTCCGTATTAGTTATAAGTTAACCATGAACATCTAATTCAGAGGCTGGACAATCAAAGATCCAATATGTTGCCAATGGTCCGTTCTGTCCATCACATCGGTGCTCATCTACGGAATCAATTTTCTCGAAGCCTGTATACAACATCACTCCAGACCAAGGCGACACAGAAAGGTAAGAAGAATGGTCTTGAGCCGCGATCGAAGACAATTGACCTAGCTTACATGCAGATAGATTGGAACGATAATGAGGATCTTTTCAACTTCACACGGGGGCGCTTCGTTTTCGATGAAAAAGACCAGATGTCGCGTCGCCATGCTCGCTTCGATATGAACGAACTTGCTCTAGTTGCAGCAAAATCTGTTGGTGCAGGGTCTTGTATCGACATCGAGAAATGTGCCAATGGCATGTTTAACAAGGCATACATTTTCACTTTTGACAACGGAAAACAGGTAATTGGAAAGGTTCCTAATCCTAACGCTGGGATATCTCACTATACGACTGCCAATGAAGTAGCAACAATTGATTTCGTGAGCCTACCCATACATTAGATAAATGTTATCCGCTTTGCTGACTATTCTGTTAGATGCGTACTGTGCTGAACACTCCTGCACCAGAAGTTTACGCCTGGAACCCCCGAGTGGATAACGATAATACTGTTGGAGCTGAGTATATAATAATGGAGAAGTTCAATGGTCTTCAGCTTGGAAGAGTCTGGCCGTCCCTAGATCCTGCGGATAAAATGAAAATCTTTGTCCAAATCTTTGACTTTCAGAAGGCTTGGACAGCTATGAGGTTCTCAAGTTTCGGAAGCCTCTATTATGCTGATGACGTGGACGAAGCGCGTCGGAAGAAACTCTGTGTTGATCAGCACGGTCAATCTTTGACATTTGGTAAATTTGCTATTGGGCCTGCTGCTGGTCGCGAATGGTTTGATGAAAACCGTAGTGTTTTGCAATGTGATAGAGGCCCATGTAAGTGTCCAGATCCAATGTTCAAGATGAAATACCTTACTTATTTTTCTCTCTCAATCAAGGGACATCACTTTACGAATACCGGCAAGCTACCGGGCTCCGTGAGAAAATTGCAATTGAGACCTTTCCTCATATTCCAAAACAGCTGGCTATGCTCTATGGCCCAGGTTTATATCAACCCACGTTTGAAAAGAGGCTTCAAGCAGCTTCCTTTTATTTGCAACTTCTCAGCCGTCTTCTCCCCACTGATCCAGCTCTGACAAGTGGACATCTCTGGCACAATGATCTTCATGGTGAGAATATATTTGTGAGCCAAGAACAGCCTACTCAGGTAATAGGAATCATTGATTGGCAGTCAACACAAATAGCACCACTATTTGACCACTGCATGGAACCTGGTTTTCTTGAATATACCGGACCTTCAATTGGTGACAGTCTCAAACGTCCAGAGCTGCCAGACAATATCAAATCCCTGCCCCAAGATGAGAAGAACGCAGTCATTAAACACTTTCTTGAAAGGTCCGTGATGGTAGCATGGCGCATGCTGGTGAAGAAGAAAAACCCAGCACAATATAGTGCAATCAAGTTCGAATCCACAACCGAAGGATATCTTCTTCATCTTTCTCGTCGTCTTTATGAGCTAGGGGATGCATATGTCTCTGGTCTATCCTTGGACTTGCGCAATGAGTATTTACAAAATATGACCGATGGCGCGAATCAATCTGACTTCCCAATCACCTTTTCAAAGGAGAAAGAGTTGGAAATCGAAAATGACCTGGAAGCTGCTCAGCTCAGCTCTGAGGCTATGAAGAGCATTGAGCATGAGTTGGGCGATCTCTGGCCGGAAAAGGGCCTTATAGAGCATGAAAATTACGAAAATGTCAAATCAAGGCTTCGAATTTTGAAAAAAGAACTGGGAGCAAAGCTGGCTCATTCCGACACGGAGAGGGCTGTGTTCGAGAAATTTTGGCCATTTGACAGTTAGGTCATTTCTCGGGTTTCATACAACATACAACTGTACTCTCAAGATACCCACCATAGTTTTTAATAATTTCATATTTTTTTGGTTGTAGGTCTATGATATGAAACCTTTTGAGATTGTGGTTTTTCAACTGATGGTTCAATTGCAAATTCATTGACCGCAATGACATTGGTGGAAAGTGTAGGATTGAGATTTGAATTCACTCTTTCGTAGTGCAAAAATCTTTGGTTTGGTCAAAAATGGTTGGCCACGATAACTACACTATCCGATAAAAAGAACAACAGCAAATAGCAAAGACACCCTTACTGGCCTTTTAGTCACAGTCCGGAAGTTTCTATGCTCTCTAGTCAATCAAACTTGCAAGCAATCAAAATTGTATATAAATCACCCTAGTTTCAAATGAGCACCTCATCCCCACCACTCTCACCAGACATACCAAAAAGATTAACTATACCCTTTTTCAAAAGAATACAACCATGCTTCCTACAATAATCTTCTTGATCGGTAAGACCCCCCAACCTTGACCAAGCAACCCATCAAGATACTCCTCTAAAAGTCATATTTCTCAATTTTTGCAAACAGGCGCACCCGGCTCCGGGAAAGGAACCCTTGGTCGGAAACTGTGCCAAGACAACAACATGTATCATTTCTCGGTCGGGGACTACATGAGAGAAATCTGCCGCTCTACGGATCCAATCGCAGAGATCGTCCAGGACCATATCAGCAAGGCCGGCCTCCTTCCGGGCGAGATCATTCTTCCGCTTTTGCAGCGGAAGATGGATGAGGAACAGCGTCGAGGTGGCTATCGTGCCATTCTGGTTGATGGCTTTCCGAGAGATTTGGCGCAAGCGATCTCTTTTGAGGAAAAGGTAATATATATGATATTGCTTTGGATCTCTTTATTTGCGCTCTCTGGGAGCTATCATAACTGATGGGAACAAACACGTAGTTGGCACGTCCGGTCTTGGCAATTTATCTCAGTTGCCCAAAGGACGAAGCGAAACGGCGATTCCTGAGTCGAAAGGTCCCTGGGCGAGTCGAAGATACGGATGAGATGTTTGAAAAGAGATATCGCCAGTTTGAAGAAAAGAACATAAGTATTGTGGACCGTTATCGCGAAGCCAATATCCTCGAAGAAGTAAGGAGCCGTTGTACACCTCGTCCGAGGGTTTTGTTCATACCTTCTAACTTGCTTTAGGTTGATTCAAGCACGGAGACAGAGATATCATATGATACTCTTGTTAAGACACTGCAGCAGAATGTCACCTGGAGAGAACTGATTGAAAATTGAAGCTGTAGCCTGTAGGTAGTTACTGTTCAAGTCACACAAGTACGCTTTGACTTAACCTTTGAACATTTTCGGGCCTACAAAACTCCGGAGCTCATATTTCATTGTTTTGTTTGCGCGAAGGTCGAGATGGTTGGAGAGAAGAATGAAACTCTGGAAATTTCCCTTGAAATTGATTATTTTGTTTGAATTCTAGTTTTGACTTTTTAAGCTCAGAGGCCCTTAGAAATAGTTATCACCAGGTTGCCTTAAGAATAGATTGGGACATAGGATATATCGATCATTACTTTCTCTAGAGTCTCACCTAGAATTTTATGCCAACCGCAGGTGTGTGGTAATTTCTTAGTTATCTTCTTCGAATGAAATGCAGGCAGAAACCGGTTCTAATGTGCTCTAGTTTTCCAAGCCCTGTTCAGAATTCCATCAGCCTGCAAGCCTGCATCACGTTCACAAATTTCCCACGAAGATCAACACGTACGGCCCTAGGCATGCGTGCAGCAGCCCTGGACCGTGTGCGGCGATCTGTCATTGAAGTCGAACGCAAATTCTGCTTCAATGACAAGTCCATGGATGCGTTTCGCGGGAACAGAGGTTCACCGCCGTTTGGCCGTCTAGACCACCTGAAAACACGAAGTTTCGAAGATGCCTATTTTGATAAAGACAGTCTCCTATCAAAACACGGTGTATGGCTGCGCAATCGGGACGGTGAATGGCAGGCAAAGGTCCGCCCAGATCCTAAGCAAGGCTCATTCAACAGATCCCAGTTTGAAGAGTTTACTTCGCCTTCCGAAATCGCAAAGATCATTTGCGCCATCAGCCCCGATTTTCTACCATCTATGAGCGAGAACTTTGGACTTGCGGAGATCGCCCGTTTCACAACGCACAGGGAGATGTGGAAAGCGGATGGCAAGTTTAACATCGTGTTTGATCGAACTGACTTTGGCCATGGAGTCGGCGAGGTGGAATTGGAGCGCGAAATCATACTCGACGACAACGACGAAGTTGCTTCCATGAGGCAAAAGAGCGCTGCGATTTTGGAGATGGATGGAGAAATTGAGCTGTTTATGGAAAAGTATTCGTGGGCATTCCCGCCAGATGAGCCCGTAGGCAAGCTGTCTGCGTATTTTGCAAGACAAGAAAAGTGACGAGTTTGCGCCGTGGCTGGGTTTCCATTATTCTCCTCCTGTGTTTTTTGTTTTTGCTTTTGCTTTTCCCTTCCCTTTCTCTTTTTCGTCGCGGATCGGACTGGTGATACGGGAAGGATTGGCCCTACTACAAGTTATCCTTATAGAATAGCAATTGTCACTCTACCAGGGTTGTTTGATATGTTCCCGTCGAGTTGGAATGCCCCTCCATGGCGAGCAAAGATTCCTCATCAAGTACCATGCGTGGTTTAGTAGTTACGCGCACTTCATCGCTCCGTCCAGATCACTGCGTACATGCAGATCGACAATCACGTCCACCGAGTCATACGTCAGAGGCATGCAACGCAACTGCAAATGACGTGCTCAGGCTGCGGCATCCGACGCAGTTTTCTTCTGGAGATCTCGTGAATGCCACGGTTCCGACAGGTTGGATTAGAGCTGATCGATCTGAGGGGCGATCGAGAGGGCGGCCATGCTGTCCCGCCTCCAACGATGGGGTTCCAAAACCGTGAATATGATTCCACATGAAAATGCAATATGCTGGTCTTGAGTCACACAAGACACAAGATGTACTGTACACGACCGTCACTGAAGCAGAAATCTTTCTCTTTCTGTGTCCTTTCACAAGCAATTACGGAGTAGATTTCATGGATTTTCTCCCCATCTTCTTTTTCAGTGGGGTAAACTGGGTTAGAAGTGTTGGCTCGCCAATCGAAGATTCTCTCAACTTAACCCAACCCGGCGGGGGAAAAGGAAGGAAAGGAAGGAAAGGGAGGTAGCTGGGTGGGAAAGCGATGCCAAGACGGCACATTTGTCAGGGTCCCGGGAAGGCAAAATGAACCTCCCAGGCGACGACCACCCCCCCCCCCCCCCCCCCCCCCCCCCCG
>LJPK01001001.1:46980-67124 GCA_001430945.1 Amauroascus niger
CCCGTCTTTCAACCTTGTCTTTCAAGTCTTTCAAGCTCCCCTCTTTCACCAACGCGCTCTCTTGTTGAAACTTGTCTCTCAAAAAACCAACATCCTCTGGAGCCTTGGAAGTTGAGAAAGAAAAGCCTGAAAACGACGGACGGGGATGCTTGAAACGACCTCGGCCTGCCAGAAGAAACAGACGGTCGCATCTTTCAGTGCCATTCACCCAGGTGATCCGCGCCAACAACGCCGAGATTAGCTTGGGCGTGCGAAGGGCCCAATAAAGGGGAGCACAGCATAAGGCGTTGAAGGCCCGGCAAATCAGAGGGATGAAGCCTCGCCCTGTCACTGTCTCCTATTCCGGATCCAGCTAGTTCATGTGTGTGCTTTTTCCCCCTTGCCCCCGTCCTCCCTCGAGCCCAAAAGATTGTGTTCGCGTTCAAAGGGGAAAAGAAAAAAAAAAAGGAATCCCTTTCTCCTTCGTCTTGTTTTCTCGTCCCGTTCTTTTTGCTTCCTCAATTCTCCCGGCCCAGGGGTCAAAAATCTCCCAAGAGTTGGCCGCATGCACATTCTCTTCTCCCACTCATTCGCATGCAGGTTTTAGGTTGTGCATGATGCGGGCTTGATGATTTGGAATCTTTGTTGGGGCTCCCCTCCCTCCCAATCCTAAACGGTCTCGAGCTTGGAAGCTTCTTCACCAGATCCGCTCCGCTTGGTATCTCATTTGGTGCGAAACAGCCGGGTTTGAAAGGGAAGAAAAAAGAACAAGGGAAAAAAAAAGTTCAAAAAAAAAGATTTGTCAAACATGTCGACCACAACCTTGACGGACTCGCTGTGGCAGCGATCGAAGAAGAGGATTCCGCTCTTGGGGCGCATTTCGAAACTGAAAAATGGTGAGCTCGCAACCCCTACAATTACTTCGCTCCACGAGGTGTCTATTTTTTGTCAAGCTTCTATTCGCTGCTGCTCGACTGGGTACCCGCGGAGCCCACCTCCATTCTATTAATCCCCGTGTGGAATCGAACCCAGAGGGGGGATCGGTGCCGCCGCGGTTGATCCTCTGTCGTTTGAATCATATTCAAGATGTCTCTTTCGCTCATACCTTGGTCGTGTTACTGCAATGTGGATTTGTTCTCTTGATTCCTCTTTTGTTTTTTTTTCTTTTGGCCCACTGACGATGCAATTGCTCAATGTTTCGTGGTACACATCATGTTCCCACATCGTCCTGAGTTATATCTCTTGCCCGGTAGTGGCGTGTTGTTGAGGGTTCTATAGGCACGATCGCAACTGAGGACAACGCCGACGCAGCCAAAGCTGCCCATGCACGACGGCGGGAACAAGTCAGGAGAGCTCAGCGGTGAGTGTGTAAAGTTGTGAGACGGCGAGTCAGATTGAGGAACCAAGCTTCTCATTTAATTTTTTTTTTTTCACGCTCCCAGAAATCATCGGGAAAGAAAGGAAAACTATATCAAGGCCCTCGAACAAGAGTTTCGCTCCCTGCGCGATGAGGAAGACTCCGTTACAATGGAGACGCAAACCATAGCGGATGAGAATCGGATACTTCGCGAAATCATGCTTGCAAATGGACTACAAATTCCGGGAAAGCCTCAAACTCCAAATGCACAGGCTAGGCCACCCACCGTCGTTAGAGTCATTGGCGATCCCGGCGACGAGCAACGATTACAAGTCAATGTGGACGGGGTTTCTGATATATCACGGGTATTCCCGCCTGACCCTATAAGTCTGAGCAGCCCAAAGGTGTCCACCCTGGAGCCAATCGCTCCTTTTACGCAACCAAATTCAAATCACAATCACTCTCTAAATACAGCCTCCCAAACTCTGCAGCATCACGCGGGGCCCAATCACTGTAACCATACAAGCCCACCGATCTCACAAAGGCATCCGCTTGGATTAGATGAGACTCAAGTCGGAGTTGATTTTGTACTTTTGTGCGTTCTCTCCATTTCATACATCCCAAGTTGGGCTGACATCGTTCGCTGATCTGTTTTTAACGTTTCTAGCTTGGAACGCCACTGCTTACAGCATGCACGAACATCCTGTGCAAAGTCTCCGTTCTCTGGACACGTTCTTACTTTCCAAACACCTTTGCTTGCCAATGGCCCGGCCACGCTCCACGATAATGCCACATGGGAGATTCCCGCCTGCCATCTTGACCGGCTTTTTGACCTGGCCGGCGCGTTGAACCTAGAAGGCGATCTAACTCCAGTACAAGCTTGGAATAGGATTAAGCAACACCCATCGTTCCACAAACTTGATGCAGAAGGTTTGCGCGATTTAACTGTACAGTTAAGAAAGGAGGTTCAGTGTTTTGGGTAAGTCTTCATTATCCTCAAGCCATATTTAATCAATCCGCGTTTGACTGATCACACTTTATCAACACAATTTAGGTTCGGTGCTGTGATTGATGAACAACTCTTCAGCATGTATATGGAACAGGCCTTCTGTTCACTCTAAGAACTCAAAAGTGACCTCGAATTCTCTGTGGTGGGAATACATATCTTAATTGTTCTTCTAAAATATATCTTGGGCTTAGGAGCAGACTCGGTCTTCTGGTTGCTAGCTCTAGGTCAAGTCATGGCATGGCGTCACTCAAAGGGGTGTTTGGTTGAGCCTTGTTGAGTATCGGATGTATAGAAGTTATTTTTCTAGCTGATTCTTTCCACACAGGAGCTATTTCTTTTACAAAATTTTCTATACCCGGGGTTTGTATTTGCTCGAAATTGATAAGGAGGCTTTTCCATGTATCAGATAGTCAAATTTGCTTTTTTGTTATTGTGCCTTTCGTCATGCTCTGCATCGCTGCTATATTTCCCATCTTGTTGCATGCTTAACCTCGAGGGCTGCCAGACAATCATACCTCTCAAACGCCTCGGCCTGCTCAAATTCAAGATGATGCGCAACATCGCGCCAACCCGAGAATAGCACAAACTCGTTTTTCTCCGCATTCTCCACCCCCGCATGCGGCTCCTCACGGTCAATTCTCCACCCACCACATATAGGCTGGGGTGCTGTGAACTCGATCAAAGACTGCTTGTCCCTTTCGAATGTTTCCAAAAACTCGACCTTCCTTCCATCTGCCACAAAATGCCTCGCGATGGCAATCATCGACGCTGAAAATGGCATCACACCCTCTGGATCATCTTTGCGCACCACTTGATCAATGTCTACGTGGAACATCCACTCGACAGTCAAAAGATCTCTTAGCGCTTCCAGCAATGCTTGGTTCTCCTGTGATGGGATCCATTGATCCAGGTGCTGGGTGAGACTGGTCCAGCTGCCGATGATGTAGATGGACGCGGGATCCTCGACTTGGGTGTAGAAGTGAAAAGGATAGCCGGTGAAGGACTCCATGGCGTGTTTTGCGGAGCGGAGGGTGGATTGGAGAATGGCGTTGTGGATGGTTATTTTGGGCTTGAGGTGAAGGAGGGCGAGTTCGGTGATGGGCATGGTTGTCGTTTCGGCGGTTTCTGTGATCCCGTTTATGGAGATTTCAAAGTCGGGGTATCTGGGAAGTGGTGTTTCTCGGGCTAGGCGCTTGAGATGCTTCAGGGTTCAAACTATCTTGGGTCTGGTAGGGAAAGAAGTGCGTTCTTTCAACTTGAGTATACTGTTTACTCTTAAAGAATTATATATCTCGGGATTTGCGCCGATTCCGAGAATCCGCTCTGGAGCTTCAGAATTGCCCAGTGTTTCCACCAACTCGGGATCCCGAGAGTCCGACCGGGAAAATTCTCTTGACTAGGATATTGATACTGAAGCGAAAAATAAATGAGGCCTGGCTGCGTATTCTTTCAAAAGTCAAGGCTGGCGGGTTATGAGAGGATATCTATACCCCTATGGTGGCACAGAGTAATTCTTGGCTTGACGTACGCGTTGGTGCCTGGAAAGGATGTCCTAAATATGTGCGGGACCAAAAACGTAAACATGCGATGACGAAAACCAGCTAGACCTTGAAGGCTCATCTTGATAAAAAGTTATCTATATAAGAAAACGGGTTGTTGTCGGAACTGTTGTCTCTGTTGAATTGTGCAGCACGCTGCACAAGAGTCTATAGAAAGATGACAAGTTACGGAAGGTTTCGGTGCTTTAACCTCTTAGGCGCAAAAGTTGCACGTCTCAAGCTATTATTTCTGAACGGCAGGCGGTGGCATTCTGGTTCATCCTAGAAATGCTATGTTAATCGACCGTGTCTTTTGCCTTTGCCCGTGTTTGGTCTCTGGGGTATCGAGACAACATCTGCAGAAATACCACCGTCATTGTTCAAACGTCTCAAAAAGGCATTTCAAGACCTCTCAGTTCTTTAAACCACCTTTTAAAGCCGGGCTCGAGGACTGGCATTGGTCTGCAAAAAAGCGTGGGAGACTTTCGGTTCTGAACTTCCACGTGAGGTCGTCCTGGGTGTCTATAATAACCGCGGTATAACTAGTTGCTCAGTGTGTTAGTTAACTAGTTATTTCTGGGGATATTAATCTGATGTTGCTTCCCCCATTTTCTCTAACCTACTGGACCATTGGTGGCTTGAGTTGTGCGATTGAACGAGTAACTACCAGCCTTTTCGGCTCGACATGCGGAAGAAGTGAAAAGGCAACAAAAATCATCAGTCTTGAGAAACATCCTCGAAATGTTGCCATTCCTCCTGGCGCCCAGGCGACCAGCTGCCGTTTGCCAACCACAAAGCCGTCTGAGACCCATTCCTCTTCGTGTTTCTTCTTAGGGATGCTACCTCTTGGTACGATACCAGCCTAACAACACAAAATATGGGGAAATTCCGGAATCCTCCCTTGATCAGAAAAACGAAACTAAGAGTTCTAGATGCCCCGAATACGACGAATATTATTCTCAAGTTTTATGGAACTCACAACAATCACCGTTGTTGTGCAGGGCGTGCGGGCGCATTTCTAATGATAGCACAGAAATGGGGCTCGAGAAGTCAGATCCATGCATGAACCCTGCATTGAAACCAGGAAATCATCATGAATATCGGTGGACCGGATGATTTGCGACAGCGAGATTGGTCGTTTCCTGATGATTGACGGGAGAATTATACGAGCCTCTTCCCCCTCCTCCATCGGAATCCGGATTGAAGGTTGTTGTGTAATTGCAATGCAAGTTTGCAAATGAAAAAAGGTATAAAAGGGCTCTCCTGTGCTCACTCAGAAGAGGCGTGAATCCCTTTTCCCGTCTGGCAGAATTAGTTAACAAGTCAAAATACAAATAATAATAAACAGCCAAACAACTGACACCTCTTGCCACTTCCTTCAACCATGAAGCTCCTCACTCTCGCAACTCTCTTGGCCTCGGCCACCGCTACCATTGTGTATCCCTACGAAAGCTCCTCTTGCTCGGGCTCATATGTAGGGAAGATCTCTGCCTGCGGCTGCACAAACATGGGTGCCAATTACGATATCCGCGCGGTGAAACTCAACTTCCAGAAGGCGACCGCCAGCTTCTACAAGGAAAAAAACTGCAAGGGCGTGAGAATCTCGAAGAACTCGGATCAATCGTGCGTGAAACCACCGGTCGGCTGGGGAACAATTGGATCAGTTAGGATCCATGGTGGGACCTGTTAAGGGATGGGAATGGTTCCAGGCCGAGCTTTTTGAATAGGATGGTTTTGTGAGTTAGTTACATTCCCCTTTATACACGAGTCCTGGCTAATGTGGTGAATATAGGCCTCATTTCTACATTTTGAGACTGTGATGGTGGGCTGGCTTTGGATTGAAATACATAAAATGATTATCTTGTCAAGGGAAGGTCTAGTTGGACTGTCAAGCCCAACCGTTATAGGCATTGTCCATATCACTCTTTCTTTGCTTGCTATGACTATTGCAATAAGCAAACACTATTGAACATCTCCTTGACTATGGTGGTTCAGATAATGCCAGATGCAGAATAAATATAAAATACAATCTTTTTGACTGCTACAACTCGGCGTGGTCCTCGAGCAATATTCTTCACTCTCAGCTACGAAGGCTGGGAAAACGGCTGTATCTTTTTTTTTTTTTTTGATTTGAGCACGTTATCTCTTCTCTTGATAGTTGAGGTTCTACTCCGTAGATGCGTGGGTTTCACCAACCAACTCCCAGCGTGGATTGTCCTCCAAGTCGACAATTTCGAATCCAGAGTGCAGCCTGCCTCTCCTTAACCGCCTAGGTCAAGTTACTGGTGAAAGGCCGGTTGCTGCACTCATGTTTCTCTTCATTCTTGTTATCTTTTGCCACTTGCCATGTTTGATGTCAATTATACGGTACTTGATGCCTCTGGCATAAATCGAAGGTTCTGGAGAACATGACCATGCTGTTGATGGGGCAGCACCCTGCTAAAGTCTCGGTATTCCCGAGCCTGAGGTTCATCCAGCGTTATATGTATGGAATGTTGATAAAATGAATATCTCTTGTCCAGGGTTGCTCAGCTTGTGCTGATCTGGGTAATCATGATGTAGTTACAGTCAACACCAACCTCCCAATGCTTTGTGCTCATTTAGTTAGATGACACTGCGCACATCTTTGGAAACAAGATGATCAGATAAATAGAATCAAAAATTTCATTTTTGACTCTAATGATTGAACAACTTGAATAAAAGCTCATAGAAAGAAAAAAGAAGCCGTTGGCCCCTCCAATATTATTCTGAGAGTAACTAATAGTTAGGTAGTTACCTCTCAGGGATGTGCTAGTTAAATAACTAGTTAACATTTAGTCTGATGATCCTCGCACGAAAATCTCCGTTTCGGCTGAAAAGGAAAAACGGCAATGTGCGACAGTTCGTCCGTGGGGGAGAAAAACATAACAACCCAGTAGGGCTGAGACAATCAGTGACTCAATCTTGCTCGTCGTGTTCCGGTCTCCACCGACCATGCCATGCCAACGAGCTGAGAGTCTCGATGGGTTCCAGACGGACGATTTGGTCCGTTTTTCTTTCCCATCCTGACTGACTGCTGCGCCGGGAGCTAGGAGATCTCCTGAATTGGCTTGATGGGAGCTCACGGAGGAGCCGCGCTGATGGCTCGAATGTGTATAAGAATGGCCGTCGTGCCCGCTTCATTGTATACTATCTCCATCAAGCGGGAAGCGGGACAAGACAATACCAGCTTTTTGCTCCTTTCTCGTTGAACAAACCAAAAGAAGTTCTATCTTTTCTGTCTCCTTTCTTACCATGGCCCTGAGCACAGCGGGCTCGGTCACTCCAAGGCCTGGTTCCTCCTCTTCCGGCAGCACAGTGCAAGGCGATCTAGATGCAGCTCCAATCAAATCGGAAAAGGCGGGCCAACAGTCTCACGATGCCAGCGTTATATTAAAAACAGAAGACGAAGACACGCCGAGCAATGGCGATTCCCCGGGTGACGAAATGGAGTACCCTGGCCCCATGGCCACGTTGCTGATCGTCATCGCCCTCGTCCTGTCCATCTTCCTGATGGCGTTGGATACGACGATCGTTGCTACGGCCATCCCCAAGATCACCGACCAATTCAAATCGCTAGACCAGGTTGGCTGGTACGGCTCTGCGTTCTTTTTAACCATCGCTTCATTCCAATCCACGTGGGGCAAGGGGTACAAATACTTTCCTCTGAAATGGGTTTTCATGTTTTCAATCTTGGTCTTTGAACTGGGCTCCTTGGTATGCGCTGTTGCGAACAACAGCACGACGTTGATCGTTGGACGAGCGATTGCTGGAGCCGGGGCTTCTGGACTGGCAAGTGGTGCGTACACCATCATCGCCTTTACTGCGACTCCTAGTCGACGACCGGCGTATACCGGTATTCTCGGGGCAACCTACGGCGTTGCCAGTGTGATTGGCCCTCTTCTGGGGGGTGTATTTACCGATAATGTATCGTGGCGCTGGTGGTAAGTGGCATCCACACAGACATGTGGTTGATTGAGCTAACAGGATGAATTCTTTTCAGTTTCTACATTAATCTACCTATCGGCGCCGTCAGTGCTGTTATCTTATTCTTCTTCTTCAACACTCCGCCAGCTGCTGCTCCGGTCAAAGCGACCTTGAGGGAAAAGATTCTTCAGATGGATATAGTGGGAACATTTATCATCATGGCCGCTGTCGTCTGCTACCTACTAGCTCTGCAATGGGGTGGCGTCACAAAGGAATGGTCCGACGCCGAAGTGGTGGCTACCCTGGTCGTCTTCGGGGTGTTGGTCATTGTCTTTGTGATCAACGAGATGTGGATGGGCGAAAGAGCTCTTCTTCAGCCGAGATTGTTCAAAAACCGGGATATAACCGTTGCATTGATCTTCGTCTTCTTCTTCGCAGGCCCAGTGTTCATCTCCATTTACTATCTGCCGATTTATTTCCAGTCAATCAAGCACGTCTCCGCCGCCCAGTCCGGGATTCGCAATCTTCCCTTTATCTTGAGCGTCAGTTTATTCTCGATCATTTCAGGAGGACTGATCACTGCGTTTGGACAATACTCGTATCTCATGATCGCTGGACCCGTCCTTGTTACGATTGGCAGTGGGTTGATCTTCACGTTCGACATCGACACTCCGGCTGGAAAATGGATCGGATACCAGATCTTGTGTGGGATCGGTGCTGGCCTTGCCTTTCAAATACCTATTATCATCAATCAGGCGGTTGTCGCCTCTTCGGATTTGGCTAGTGTTACTGCCATTACGATGTTTTTCCAAACCATGGGTGCGGCCATTTGGGTATCTGCCGCCCAGGCCGGCTGGGTTAACAAGATTATCCAGCGACTGCCTCAGGTAGCACCGAACGTGAGCCCTCATCTGGTCATTGCGACCGGTGCTTCCGAGCTCCACAAGGTCTTCAACCCAAAGGATCTCGAAGGGGTTCTGACCGCGTACATGGATGGGTTGAAGGTGGTCTTCATAATATGCATTGCTATTGCCGGGCTTACGTTCATAATCTCATTGTTCAGCAGGCCGAGGAATATCAAGGGAAAAGCTACGGCCGGTGGTGCCGCTTGAGGCGGCTGTTGATACAACGGGGTTTTTGAGCGCGGGACTTTTTTGGGACGGCCCCAGCATACGCAAACATTTTTGACGACTTTGATGACGCATTGTACGTTGTAGATAACTAGACATATAAAACTTGCTTATAATAGATACATTCCCAGCAATCAAAAACCTTTTCTCCTTGATCTCAGGTATCTTTCCCCCTTTTGGCCAACGACCTCACCTCAGCTCGCGCCGGTGCAATGATAATCCCGAAATCCGACTGGCCGACCGCCAAGCCTTGGCTCACGGACGAAATTTGAGTTTCACGGACGAAATTCGTCCGGTGTGGAGCCGCAAGGGGGTGGGGTTGGTAATCGTGGATTAACACGATGGAAGGATGTGTACAATCCATGACGCGATTCTGGAGTTTTTTCCAGGCAACGATGTTTTCTCGACAAAGACGTTTGGATGAAAATTAAATGGCATGCAGCAGATGGAGCTCGGAGCTTTGCGGGTTTCAACGCCGACACATAGCTAACATGCAGGTGTCATCTTAGGGCGCGGTTGGCCGGCCCGCCCTTTCTCCCAAAATATAATACTTCTTCTGTTGCCCTTGCGAAGAGTAGTTACCTGCTCAAGGTCGCTTTTCTGCTTCTTCATCCTTTTACTCTCTTATCTCTTCGCAAATATGGAACCATTGGTAGCGCACTCTGGCTCGTTTATATACCGCTCGCGACCTGTCGCCGGACCGAGATTCTCTCCTGAAGGCAATGACCTCGAACCGCCTCGCAAGAGGATGCGAAAGGGGACAAGAAGCTGCGTTGAATGTAATTAACCGATCCCGTGCTATTTATTCTTGTGTCACATAATTTCTGACTCGTTTCTCCTCCTTTCTTTTTCGGTGTAGGTCGACGACGCAAGATTCGATGCACGTATAGCCCGTCGCGGAGGGGTCGCTGCAATGAATGCTTTTCTCGCGGGGTGAATTGTATTGACCAGGAGAATGCACCTGTCGATACCACCAGGTCCCAGTCGCGGACTTCTGAGCAGTCCTATAGTTTGCGGGAGAGAGTTGCTGTGCTGGAGAGCGCGATACAGGATATCATGAAGCAGCGAGACGAGGGCGAGGGAAAAAATTGGCGTGATAGAGTGCATGCTTCACCGCTCGGTGAGTTGGGTGCTTGCTCTTGAATATATTTTATTTCGGGAATTCATAAGAATTATTATATTTTTTTGCTAACTTGTTAATCCTAGTCTCTGGATCGAACAGCTGTTATCCGACTAATTGTGCTCCGACCCCGTCAGAATCTGCCGAGTCAGTTTCGAATGGGCAGACTGAGCAGGCGCCCTTGCTGTCGCTTTTCGATAATCATATTGTCTCTCGATCCGAAGGCCCTGCCGAAAATCTTGATGCCGCTGCCGCTGCTGCTCCCCTCCAACAATGCCAGTCCCCGAAAAATGCGGCATTGAGATCGCTACTGCTTTCGCTCATGCCACCAATTCCGGATATCCAGAAGCTCCTGCACGAGTTCCCTCAATCGTCCCATCACCTGTTGGTGAAGTATCCCGAGCTGCATGATGAGAATTTGCCAAACCTTCTTGGGAAGGGCTCCGAAGCTGCAAAGCCAGAGACATTGGCTGACCTTGCCAAGTTACTTCTTTTTCTCGTAATGTCCATCGCCCAAACTGCTTTCTTTGATTTCCAGAGCCTTCAAGTCCCGTTCTGTCCGATGGGTTTCATCGACAATGTGCTATCCACCATGGATCGGGAGATCTTCAACGACGAGGAAATCACATCTACCATTAATGGAATTGAATGCTTGCTCTTTGCTGGAAAGCACTACATGAGCGGTGGGCGGCCTCGAAAGGCATGGCGGCTTTTTCGCCGAGGCGTTGAATCGGCCCAATTACGCGGCTTACACTTGTCTACCAACCGACCGATCAATTCCAACGACTCAATGGGCAAGAGAAACTCATTTGTCTGGTGTACTTTGGTGTGCTGTGACAGATATATGAGTCTCGTGCTAGGACTTCCCTATGTGGTTCCAGACCACTTTGTTGTTCCTCACTTTGAACATTTAGTGAAGGCAGGATATATGGAACTGTTTGAGGAGTATATTCATCGGCTGTGTTTACTTGCAGGGAAGATTGTTGATAGAAATCAGGATCAGAGCAACTTGTCGCTTTCCTGGACACTAAAACTTGATCAAGAGCTTGATGAATTGTCAGCAACATTCTTGAACGGGGGAGAGCAAGTTAATGGCAATGAGCTTGTGTCCAAGTTCATGTGCAGTTTTATGCGTGTGATGGTTCATCTTCCGTTTGTTCTGAGTTCGGATTCCGATCCAACATCCCAGTTCTGCCGCAATGCCGCGATACAGTCGTCTCGCGATTGCGTAGAATTCTATGACAAGATCCGAAGTCATTCCAACTTCCAAAACGCCGTGTGCAAGATGATTGATTTTCAAATGTTTACTGCCGCGATGATTTTAGCCATCCGCCTTCTAGAACCCGACACGTCGCAGCATACTACGCAGCAGGTTTCGGCGGATTGGCAATTGGTGAAACGGGTGGCGCATTTGTTCCGCGCCATCGCCGCCACTCCATGCGGTTCAGTGGCAGAGCAGTCGGCTAATGTTCTTGAAATGCTATGCGACAGCTTCGACTCCGCGAAGGCGTGTCGGAATGATCACCAAAACGGGTGCAAGGTTACCATCCCGTATTTCGGCTCCTTCTACCTTCGGCCCGGAAAGAAATTGGCAGAATCTTGTGACGGTGGATATCCACCTGGGTCCATGAAGCGGTTTGATCACCCTTCTCGCATCATTTCCAACGATTTCAACAACGCCACTCCTCCACCGTCAACCTCGGTCTCGCCCGTTGCGTCTACTGAGCGAAACGGGTATGGCCCGTCCGCGCCGTTGGATGACCGATTCGTGTCCTTTGAGAACATTCTCGCGCTGCCGAATGTTGATTTTGACGTTAGCAAGATCCCTGGTTTGGATGAGGATATGGGTGGATTGCGGATGGATCCTGGCTTGGGTTGGGATTTGTGTCTTGATCAGGGATGGAACCTGGATTGGTTTGATCCGAATGATCTTCCAACTCCGCCGTAAAGAGGGAGACTTGTTCCTTCTTTTTTCTTCTTCTTCTTTTTTCTCCTCTCATCTGTTTTCTTCTAGCTTCTGGCGTTTTGATACCCGATTGTGACTGTACTGATAAAAGTCCTACTCCGTCCCAGGTGAACTAAGTTTCAATCTTCTTTGCATGTGTGTTGGCGTAGATACACCTAGATCAATTACAGCTGTGGACATGATCTTCACCCATATTCCTTCATCATTAACTACAAATTTCGTTCTAAACCTCAAATGTTCCTGCTGAAACCCCCTGCCTCCTACTATTCTCTCAAAATCGAACTTGTTTCTTCAAAACAAAAAAGGGGCTGAAAACACGCCATTCCCAAAACAGACTAGCGTAGTTGTGCACTCTTCTGCCAAACCAAGAAAAAGAAGAAAAGTGACTTTCTGGCCCATTTCATCAGCCGACGGGAACAGCACCTGATTTCGCTGGGAGTTTGGTTGGTTAACTAGTTAACTCGTTGGATTGAACCTCCAACTTGTTGACAATTCAAAACGCACACTCTACCGCTGCCGACCGCAGATATCTACAGAGTACAGCATAACACTTTCTCCCTCTGACTAGCCTGTCTACCCCGGGCAATCTTAGTTCATGGTTGTTGTTGTGCCTTTTGGGTTTCTATGAAAGTGTGGGTTCGAGATAGGAGACACCCACCCGAAAGCCCGCCGTTGCTCCCCCTTCCCCCCTAGAGCAGTGTTATGTGCTTTGTATGCTTTACATCGCAACTTTGCCTGG
This sequence comes from Amauroascus niger, assembly GCA_001430945.1. Taxonomy (NCBI): domain Eukaryota; kingdom Fungi; phylum Ascomycota; class Eurotiomycetes; order Onygenales; family Onygenaceae; genus Amauroascus; species Amauroascus niger. The sequence goes on from LJPK01001001.1 coordinate 59,764, forward strand.
TGTTACCACTGCTCTACCTAGATTAGCGACTTGCTAACCCCCCACATTTCCCTGACGGCGGAGTACGCGACGGGGGAGAAAGAAATTAGCAACCATGGTGTCCAACGGCCATCTCGCGGCTGTCGGGGACGATCTTCTGGCAAGCTATGAACATGGAGTTCAAGTCGTGGATGAGAATAAAGAATTCAAGTATGCCTGTTTCCCTTTCTTTTTTTGTCTTTTTCTTTTTTTTTTTTTTTTTGGCTTAAAATCTATGTTGGCGCAAAAGTTGCGCATGCAAATAATCAAAAGAAAATCCATCTAACCCCTTCGCCGTATTGGCATCTATCAGCCCCAACCTCTCCAAGTACCTCGCCCACGAAGGCGTCACGCCGGCCGGCTTCAATTACCACCTGATCTCTGTTTTCGGATCTCAGTCAACTGGCAAATCCACCTTGCTCAACCACCTCTTCGGCACGCACTTTAGCGTCATGTCCGAAACCGAAAGACGGCAGACCACAAAGGGGATATGGATGTCGAAGAATAAGCGCCAGGGTTCCGACCGGGAGAACGGTCTGCCCCATGTGCAGGATAATAAAATGGCCGATAACATTCTTGTCCTGGACGTCGAGGGCACGGATGGACGGGAGCGCGGCGAGGATCAGGACTTTGAGCGCAAGAGTGCGCTCTTTGCGCTTGCGACTAGTGAAGTGCTCATTGTTAATATCTGGGAACATCAGGTTGGGCTGTATCAGGGAGCGAATATGGGGCTTTTGAAGACCGTGTTTGAGGTTAATCTGCAACTGTTCCTGAAAGATAAAAGGTATGCTTCTTTTCAAACCTGATAGATACGATGCGTGGCAGGCTTTCGCTGACGGTTTTTTTGTGATCTTTTGTGAAGATCCACTCAACGGTCATTGCTGTTCTTTGTTATCCGTGATTTTCTGGGAACCACGCCGCTTCAGAACCTAAAGAACACCTTGATGCAGGACCTCCAGCGCATCTGGATATCTCTCTCGAAACCCGAGGGTTTGGAGAATTCCAAGATAGAAGACTATTTCGATTTCGAATTCGCTGCCCTTCCACACAAGAATTTCCAAAACGACAAGTTTGTTGCGGAGGCGCAAAAGCTTGGATTGCGCTTCCGCGAAGGATACCGTGAATCTTCCAAACGTACCAAGACAGAGGGTGGAATATTCCTGCCGGAGTATCACAGGCGCATTCCTGCCGACGGCTTTGCTGTGTACGCTGAGGGTGTATGGGATCAGATTGTAAATAACAAGGACCTGGATCTACCCACCCAGCAAGAGCTACTAGCCCAGTTTCGCTGTGATGAAATATCACGTGAAGTGCTTGTTTCGTTTGACGAGGCGATTGTTCCGTTCGAAACGAAGCAGGCGGAAGCAGTACAGTCCGGGAACCCTAAAGTCCTGGGCGGTCTTGGCGCGGCGATGAAGAGTGCAAGGACGAAGACACTGAAAGCTTTTGAAACGGAAGCCAGTCGGTATCACAAGCGCGTCTATCAAATGAAGAAGGTAGAGCTGGAGGACAAGGTGGATACGCGCCTCAAGGTTCTGTTCGCCGGCCAGCTTGCCGCGGCGCACAAGTCCGGAATAGCCCAGTTCAGGGATGCCGTCACCTCTGCGGTAAAAGCAGGACAGAAGAAAGGTGCGAGCTACGATTTCGCAGATATCGTGAGCAAGGAGAAGAACGCTGCGATAGAGCGGTTCAAAAACGATGCAAGTTCGGCGGCGGTGGAGGGTACCTCCTGGAGCAACTACGCGCAAGAGCTCGCCCTTTATCGGAAGGAGTTGGAGAGTATCAGCGGGCAGCTCAGGAAGGATGAAATGAGACGTCTTGCTACCAGGGTTGAACGGTGGGTGAGATCACGATTGGGCGAATCCGTGGGGTTGGAATTCAACGCTCTTGGCTCCGGGAGAGGAGGCTCTGGTGCACCGGAAACGGGTGACAGGCCGCTGGAGGAGACTATCTGGGACAGGATATGGTCTATCTTCATTGCCACTGTGCTTGAGGCTGAGCAGAGATTTACGGAGCGTGCGAGCAGCTTCGATGCCAGCCTGGAAGAGGTTGATGTTGGGCTGTGGAGACTGCGCCGCAAGGCCTGGGGAGTGCTACGGTCCAAGGTTGACGAAGAGATGATGGAGGGAAATCTACTTTTGAAACTGCGAGAGAACTTTGAAGACAAGTTCCGATATGATTCCGCCGGCGTTCCTAGGATATGGAGACCTACAGACGATATTGAGGGGTTGTACACCAAGGCGCGGGAATCTACGCTCACTCTTATCCCGCTTCTGTCTCGATTCCGGCTTCAGGAGACCAATGCGTCTCCACAGCTTGATAGGTGGATTGGGTACACGCCCAGTGCCGCGACTCCGGCCGACGAAGAAGATTTGGCGCCGATCGGCGGAGTGGACGACGACGGCAAGAGCTTGGAGGAGGAGATGACGATGCTCAGCGAAGCGAAGAAGCAGGATCTGATGGTCCGATTCAAGAAGGCAGCCGACGGGGTTTATATGGAAGCGAAGCGCAGCGCGATTGGCGGAATGACTCAGATTCCATTGTATTTCTATGTCTTGTTGTTGGCGCTTGGTTGGAACGAGATTATCGCCGGTAAGTTTTTTTTTTTTTTTTTTTTTTTTTCTCCCAAATCCTCGGCCAAGCTCTAGAGTTCTATTGCTAACGAGTGCAGTCCTTCGCAATCCTGTATATTTCTTTATGCTCTTCCTTTGCAGTGTCGGTGCGTACGTCACGTATCAGCTCAACCTGTGGGGTCCGATGGTGAAGATGGCCGAGGCAGCGTCGCAGCAAGCGATCGAGGAGGGCAAGAAACGGCTCCGCGACATCCTCGAGCCGTCTTCCGACGCGGCACACCGGGGCAGGGGGTACAAGAATAGCACTGAGGAGTATGAGATGTCGAATGTCCGAAGAGCTAGAAAGAGCAACGACAGAGACGATGATGATGACGATGGCAACGACAACGACGAAGGAGAATCATGGCAATAGGGCTATTCAAAACATATGAAAAGGGCTTCTTTTGTGTTCTTCCTTCTACTCCTTTATGTTTGGTACACATACGGCTTTGGCGAATTTTTTGTGTATACATACTATCTGTCGGAATAAATTAATATACCACCAGCCTGAGCAATCCATCTGCGGGAGTGCATGGGTGAAATGATCTTAGTTAAGTAATCCCCGCCTGGGCTCGAATTGGCACCGACCGCAGAGTCCAGACGGACAAGCGAGCGGGCAAGGCTTGTTAGCTTTAACTAACCCACAGTCTCGGGTTTGCCCGACAGCCTTTGAGAATTGGATCCTTTTCTCTTCTCTCTCCGAGTCTGTATCTTTTTGGTGGCAAGAGAGGCTCTTCTCCAAGATATATAACTATAACTAGCTGAGCAATCTGAACTGTTCTTCAACTGCCCGACTTTTGACATTATTGTGATTTAAAAAAAAAATTAAAAAAAAAATCCAACGATGATCAACAACTGAATAATGGTAGAGTAAGAATGGAACGGAGATAAGTACATGCGCAATTGGGACTAGTTTGGAATCGGCCCTTTCGTGTGTGCAAAGAGGGCAACTCGTTAGGCCCGATCTCGTGTTTAGATTTTACAGATTGGTACCTAGAACAAGGTCCGCTTCAATGATGATGCCGTGTCGTTGGAAGAAGCCTGTAGAACTCCGCGGAGGAAAGAGGATACATCTTCCATTACTAGTTATATTGCTGTCCGTCAGGTGGCCTTTTTTGACGGTCTCAGTGATTCGTCTTTGTAAAAAAAGGTCGCCAATCGACTCTTGTCTGCCAGTTTCCAGTTTCGGGTGGCGTCACTGCAGGAGAGGAACACCCGAGCAAACACCGGAGTTAATCTAGTCAGTGAGCTTTTCTCTCTTTTCGTTCTTCTTTTTCGACTCTTCCGTGGGGTTCTGGCTGGGCTTGGAGTCAAGATTCCTCGCTCGGGCAAAACCGCCCCGGAAAGAAGCTGCAGTGCGTCACTTTTTCTGCTGTTCCCCGGGATTTGGAATTTTTTTTGATTTCCTTTATTAAAAAGAGAAAAACGTCTGTGGGAAACGAGAAAGAAAAAAAGAAACAATCCTCTGAATTATACTCACTTTTCACTACATATAGGTACCTTCAATCAACTCGCCTTTTTCTCGATCTACAGATTTCGAACTAAACTTGACCCCTTCGACGTCATCACCCAGATTGCTTGTTTTTTTGGAGAAAGCTTCAGATTCAAAAGATTTAACGACCCGCCCGAAATCATCAACTCTCGAGCTTGCAGTATCGACTACTTTGTGCTTTTTCTTTTTTCTTTTTTGGCTGAATCAAAAATCGAAATCTGATATCTCCTTCGTCACAATGAAGATTCTCACCAAGGAGCAGGAAGACGCTCACTACAAGTATGTACACACACACTTTTTCTCTCTCCAACCCGGAACGACAGGGGAAAAAAAAAGGGGATTCAAAAGACAACTAACAAATCATTTTCTTCTTTTCTTTTTTTACAGTGCCGTCCTCAAAGGTGGTTCAGTTGGTGGTGTCTTGGGTCTACTCGGAGGGTACGCCTCCGTCGCTCTCGCCTCCCGCCGCTGGTCGACCATCCGCCACCTCACCCTGCCCATGAAGGCCTTCCTCATCACCTCGGGCGCCAGTTTCGCCGCCGTCATCGCCGCCGACATCAGCTCGCGCGACTTCGACTACAGCGTGCACCAGGAGAAGCGAGTGGTCGACGAGCGGCAGGCCCGGCTCCGGCGGGAAGAGTGGGCGCGCATGACGACGACGGAGCGCGTGATGGACTTTGCGCGCCGCGAGAAGTACAAGATCATCGGCGCCACGTGGGTTGCCAGCCTGATCGGCTCGTTTGTGCTGGTGGGGAGGAACCCGTACCTGAGCGGGCAGCAGAAGATCGTGCAGGCTCGTGTGTACGCGCAGGGTCTGACGCTGGCGGTGCTGTGTGCGTCGGCGGCGTTTGAGATTCATGACCAGCGACAGGGGAAGGGTGTTTTGGACGCGTTGAATGCGAAGAAGGCGCGCGAGACGGGACATGCGCAGTTGGGCAGTGAGGATATGTGGAAGGAGATGGTTGATGCTGAGGAGGAGAGGATGAAGCGCAAGGAAAACAAGGCCAAAGCTGGCCATTGATTTTCTGGGACATGAAATCAAGAAATCCAGTTTCTTCTTTCTGTGCCGTTGTTTTGACCGAATTTGGCCTGTTTCTTTTTCTTGCAGAATGGTTTCGAGAGATGAGGGCCCCGCTGCAACGGTGTTTACTTCTATCTTGCCGTGTCGTCTCTCTGCAGATGGAGAGAGATGTGCTTTATTTTCGACGACTCTCCTCGGCTTTCGAGTCTCCGCGCCGGCGACGGAGATGCGGAAAAAAAACACCTTATTTACCCGGCCGACGACAAAAAAGGCTTTCTATTAATATGTACAGTATGCACAATTCCACACGCCGCCCGCCAGCGCGATCGACCCTTTCGCCGAATCTCGATATGCGTCCTCACTCTCTCCTCTCTTTTCCTTTCTCTCTCTCTCTCTCTCTCTCTCTCTCTCTCTCACATACACACACACACACACACACACAATACACATACACAATTTCTCTATGGCAACGAGATTCTGAATTTGCTTGCATGATGATGTATCTCCTCGAGAGCACACACACAAATGGCGTTTCTGGGTTTTTCCATCTTTTCGACAACGGATCCACGGCGGGTCTTTTTGCGAAACCAAGCAAAAAAAAAACATTAATGATGAAGTTGCTTCTTTCTTTTTTCAAGTGTTTTTTTTTTTCTTTCTTTTCCTGCATTTATACATTTTTCCTTCGGTGGCTTCTCCCAGTTTGCATTTAGAGGGCTGCTCCCGCATGCCTTGCACGGTCGGGTTCGCTTTTGAGATAAATGAATATATGCTAATATTGTCCACGGTTTCCCCTCACTCTTCGTAAATTGCCCTACATCCTTTCGAATTCCCTTGAAATAGGAGGAAGATTATGTACACTGTATAAAAACGAGATTGTAACCAAGAGTCCCAAGTCTATCCATCTATGTGCAGTTAACAAAAGAAAAATAATAATATCTTACCATCAATCCATGTATATATGAATGTGGCTCACACTTTTATCATCAAACCCAATCCCTTGTTGAACTTTCTACTAACAATGAGAATCACGCTCGACGCCGCAACAAAAGCGCCAGCAAATACCCAAAGACTAACAAAGCCGTACTTCTTCAAGACAACTCCGCCAACAGGTGTGCCTACAAATCAAAAAAGTCAGTATGTACATACACTCATATTAAAAAAAAAAAAGGGGGGGGGGGGGTTTTGGCGCGTACCAATCAACAACCCAAACGATACCACACCGAAGCTCTGGCCCAATCTCGTCCCAATCTTGCCTCTGTTGTGAGCGGAGAGATGGACGATGATGGTAGGCGGCGAAGAGACAAATGTGCCGGAGAAGAAGCCGTAGAATGCCACGAGGACGATCAGCCCGGCGGCGTTTCTGACGGGAATGAGACAGAAGGCGAGGATGCTGGATATGAAAGCGCAGGGGATCATGACGTTCATGGGTCCGACTGCATGGGGAAAAAAATGTTTTAGAGATGGAAAGAAGAAGAAGAAGAAGAAGAAGAAAAAGGCCTGATGAACGATATTCTCCTGGAGGAAGGGTGTGGTAACTACTTACTTTTGTCGGATAGCATTCCGGGGATGATTCGACCGAATGCACTGGTGCTGTTCATGATGGCGAGGAGGTAGAAGCCAAGGTTCCCGTTTGTGATGTTTTTCTGGATAGCGAAGGTTTGGACGTAGAAGAAGGGCTGGTAGAGTCCCATGAAGCCGATGAAGGCACCGAGAACGAAGAAGAGGTAGGGCAGCTCTTTGAAGGCTGCGAGGTCGAGGATGGCTCGCTTCTTGTCTGGCAGGACGCGGACTTTCATGACGATAAGCGAGATGAGTTGGGTGGAGAGAATTATGAAGCCCAGCACGCGGGTTGTCCACGGGAAGCCGATTCTGGGTTGAAGTTTGTGAAAAACGATAGGGTAGATGATACCACCTACGACAATTAGTCAATCTATTTTCTTTTTCCTTTTTTTTTTTTTTTTCTTTCAGGTCGTGCCCAACCGACAAGTCACTCACCAAGGCTGCTACCAGCGGCTGAGATTCCCACGGCAGTTGCAAGCTTCGTCGTGAAATACTGCGACAAAATGGCGGTGCTGGGGACGCATAACATCCCACATCCAATGCCGATACAGAATCCCTGAGCCAGCAGGACTTGCCAGTATTCCTTACACAGACTCAGCATCATTTGGCCAAGTACGACGAAAAACGAGCCACTGATGATGAGTCCGCGAGAGTAGCC